>BQNB010152134.1:1756-15812 GCA_026074375.1 Tanacetum coccineum | reverse complement strand
CGAAGTTATAAACAAACAAAGCATGATTACAAAATAATTCAAACATAACAAAACAAACAGTAAAGAATTAAAACACCAGACATTCCTAATATGCGGGTAAAGTAATAATTGGGTTGCCTCTCAAAAAGCGCTTTTCTTTATTTACGAGTCTTGTAGCTAGATTCGAAGTCACACGTCCTTACGTGACTTCTCCTTCATCATCCATTCTAGTTAAGTATTCAGGTCCGAGCTTAATGGTGTCTTTATAAAACCCGTCTTCTAAGTCGGATGGCTTCCTACATCCTCTATCATAGTCGTCCTCACTGAGTATTACCCTAGATGATAATAAGTCATGACCCTCGCTAGACAATTTGCTCCTCTCTAGGTCCTTATATGGTGTTTTAAAGGTAATCTCTTTAATCCCATCCGTGAAAGTCATTAACCTGTATTTCGTAGTTATAGCCAGGCAAGCGATCTCAACGAAGGGCCATCCAAATACTACGTTTGACAAGCTAGGATCAATATTAGTCTCGATAATTTCCAGGATGGTGAAATCCATGATGTAACTTATATTTCCTACAAATACGTGCATATCCCTTCCTAATCCTATGAAATTTCTTCCCATATACTCATATCCATTCTTTCTAATAGAGTTATAATAGGCCAGGGACATGATGTTCATGGGTAGGTCAATATCAATGTATGCGTTAGCCGTAAATCTATGTCCAATCACGCAAGGAATCTTAAGGTTTCGTTAATTATTTATTTTTCTTTCTCGTACGCGGTTACTTTTATTTTTAATAGTTAAATCGCGTAAGTTAAAAATTATCGTTTAGCGTAAACGGACATCAAACAATTAAATGTTTACATCAAGCAAGGGTTATATAATTATTTTGAGGATAATTATTAACTTTGTTCATTTTATTTTTATCGGATACGTAAAGTGTATACGTTTCGCGATATATTGCGTTTAGGCACTCCCGGAACCACAAAAACTTTTCTGCGCTTCAACAAATACCCACTTTTATACCCAATACATAAAGTTTACTCAAATATATCATATATATCTCTTATATGCCGAATTTATGGTCAATGGTACAAAGAAATGCAAGAAAATCTTCCATTTTGGTCAAGGTGCACCATAACTCATTAATACTAGCCATACCTCATTATTATCACACCATACCTAGCTTACTTTGACTTATGACCATAACTATGGCCATACCTAAGACTAAGAGACCATACCTTGCACCATACCTTGTCCTTTGACTAGATTTACCCTTTATATACATGTATACATAGGAGATATAGCTCATATACATAAACACTTAACTAGAAAATCAAAAATCTCTTCCTTTGGCACCTATAGAGCTCACGGCTCAAAGCAAGCTCCCAACCAAACCCATATCAATTTTTATACAACCCATACACACCTATACACATCTATCCTAAGATATTCTAAGGTGTTTCCAAGCTTTGACTAAGCATTTTCAAGTATTAATCAAGAAATGAGAAGTTAGGATTTTCATTTGGAAGCTAGGGTTTTCTTGGTTATAACCTTGGGTTTAAAGTCTAAACAAGGGTTTAGCACTTATTTCTCATCTCATACATCATCCCTAAGGTCTTCTAAATTCCTTTATACTTTTTATTATCATCATTTTATGTGTTATATGTTATATACGGCTAAATCACCACTAAGGACTTTTGAATATGTAAAAAGGGTTTTTACTAATGTCTATGAAATTATACACTTTTTCTTACGTCATATGGTCATATATATCATGAAATAATGGATCTATAATTATGATAACATGTTGTTTAAGTATAAACATGTTTAGTTATAAATTAGGGTTTATAAAGTCAATAAAACATACTTTTTATAAATCAATACACTTGGATAATAAAAGGGTTTTTATTTCGTGTCTTATACAGTAGGTAGAGCCTAATATAAAAATAATACGCCTCATGACGATTCCAAAATGATAAGAAACTCGAAAAACCGATTTACAACGAAAAAGATACGTTAATACGAGTTTACATCGTGAGAAATACTTTATAAAACTATTTTTTATAGAAACACTTTTCATTACAGTAAATTAAGTTTTTATAAACCTAAATCAAAAAATATGATATAACTTTTAAATACGAGATAGTACTCGAGATGAATCGCTAAAAAAGAGCTTATAACGAATAAAAATACGACATTTACGGGTTTTACGACAACAAATACGAATTATATAAAATACATGTCTGTTATGAACAGTAAAAGTTACTGTTCATCAGGGGAGAAAATTTATGAAAATGTCAAATATCGATAACCCGTCTTAATACGAAAAGATGGGCATAAGAAACGCGAGAATCGGGCTTAAAACGCAAAAGTTATGCTAGTTTTACTTAAACGGTAATTATAAACGTTTTAACTTGTTAAACACAATTTTACCAAAACCATTAGTTGGTGATTGAGCTATATAGAATCTTACGTTGTATTATTTATCAAAGTACTTTATTATAGGGAGATTCTAATGATGAGGCCTCTTCGGGAGGTGGGTATCGACGATGTTGTTGGATTTACGATTTTAAAGTGTACCTAGCTCTATACGTTTCTACTACACGATACTCTTAATTATGATAGCCCGAACGATAGTAGATAAGCTATACGAACTATTATATTAATCAAAGTGTTTTAGTATTATACGACCTATATTGGATTAGGGTGCCTTCGGATTCCTTCGTGAGCACTTTTCTATTTTGAACTACTTGGTGTTTCCATTCACTCGAGGTGGAGTTCATAGTCCTATGTTTACTTGTTTTAAACTGTTTTGGGGGAGAATACATGCTCGTTTTACAAAGTGAACTTATTGATTTCTTACTACTAAGCGTTAATGACTAGTTTTATAAGCTCCATTTGTTTGCTTTCTATGATTTGATGATCTGTGAATACCTTTTTGAAACCATGAATTTTTAGACATGATTGTTTTACTACGGAACAAGTGTTTTTTAAACTGATATGCTACTTCCTGATTTTATTTATTGCTAAGTAACCTTCTTGCCACTTAAGTCCCCTGTTTTATCATTGAACGTCAGTTGCTAGTGTCTGTTGAGCGCGAGTGGTTGTGGATAGATCTCGGGATTGACCAATCCCCACCTTTCCTTGGGTCCATAGTTGATCAGGTTGCATTTAACATTTGAGATAGTACTTTCCAGGATGTTTGGCAGTAAATACCTACTTTTACCGGGGCATTCCACTCTCCTTGATTGAAGTACGTTAAGGTTTCGGATTAGTCATGAGCTTAGTGCAATAATATATATTCTTGACTTGATGAATGGTTTCTCTTGTCTACTTAATTGTTTTGGACTTTGGATATGTACTAAGTCCACCATTAATTCGATCTTGTGGTTCACTTTTATAATATTCTGATTTACTGTAGGAATCACTACTTTGGATTTCGGATGGATTCGGAAAATAACACTTTTATATTGTAAACGCGACTTTTTCTTTGAAATATTTCTTAAATTATTTCAATACTGCTTTTTACTTAAACCTATGAATTCACAACATCTATTGCTTGACATTTTAGCATGTATTTTCAGAGTTACTATTTTGTAGTGGAGCATTGGGAGCATTCGAGTGCGCTTGGTATATATTTTTGAAGGCTGTAATAACTTGTAACCTATTCGACAAGTTTTACAATGTTGTCTAATTACATTATAAATGAAACATGTTGCAAACTCTGATTTTTATTAAATAGAATATGACTTATTTAAATGTCTATTTTAAGGTCGTTTCCGTGACTTGTGTTTTGTGCCTGAAGTAGCACCCCAATGTTTCCATTCCGCTGCCGTTTGTCCTGTATTTTTGGGGTGTTTTACCAGTTTGTGTTGGACGTTGTATTTATGTCCTATCAGGCAGGGGATTTTAAGGTTTCTTGGGTCACCCTTTTTCATCCTAAAGTCATAATTCATTGAACATTTGGGCATCTCCTAAATCAATTACTCACAAACCGATTCCTCACTTGTATCAACTAAATCCAGAGGTTCTTCGACATCTAACCTTTCAATTTCCTCATCATTTCCGCAAGGCCCTATTTTATCAATAGCAGTTGTTTTTTAGCTCCGGTTGTGGTGTATCCCATTGTTCTTCCTTGCGTTCAGCGGCGTCAGTGTTTTCAGGGTTGCCTTCTCCTTTCGTTCATCTTCCTTTTGCTTGTCGTATGGGGGTTACTTTGATGGACTGTGACAGTGTTGATCGAAACGTGGATTTAGGTTAAGCATTGGGGGTCTTCTGTTGGATAAGAACGAGTAGACAAAACTGGAGAGGTAGAGTTAACATTTAGTTTCGGGTTCTTAACCGTGTTGCTAGGAAGTGATCCAACTATTCGATCAGTGATGACCTTCAATACCGTGTTGATTTTATTGGTCATCTTACTTTGTTGTTGTTTGAAATCAGCTTCAAACTTTGACAATCTAGCGTCTTGAGATGCCATGAAGTTGGACACCAATCCTTCAATATTTGATTGATTGTTGAAACTTTGAGGATTATTGTTGAAGGAGCGGTTCGAGATCAAACCGTTGGGTTGGAACCAGTTAGGTGGTAGTTGAAAATTATTTAGGAATTTTGGGTTTGGGTTGCCTCTACCTAAGGTTCTGGTGACTTTTCCATGATGGATTGTAGGTGTCACCAAGGTTGTTTTGCTCGGGTTAGAAAGTATACCACTTACCTCCCACTTCGTCGGTACGTGTGGACGCATATTCAACAAAAGCTTACTCAGGATTTTCCATGCAGTAGTGAGTATTGTGGGGACCACTACAGATCTTACATGAAGAAATGATTTTGTTCACTTGAATAGGTTGCTTAGGAGCAATGTAGGCTTCCATCAAGCGTTAGACTTGATGTTCGAGATCGATGAGGCGGCGGTCAGATATATTCAAGACATCTTAAGGCAAAGAGATTGCCTTGACCAGCTTAGCGAAATCCCTTGGGTTTTTCCAACTTTCGTTGTATAGACGGATGCGGTTCACTCTAAATAGTCAGGTATTCTTGGCGATTCTGACACGTCGCTTACATTCGGCCGATTTTATGGTCAAATGGTTCGTCTTGTGGTGGGAGTGACATGGTCATAAAAGATTTGGACTTGGAGCCAAAGGTCGATGCCATGATGAGGGAATTTTTGGAGTAAGTCCTTGAAACGAGTCCATGCTTCTGAGAGATATTCTTCTTGATGTTGTTGGAACATAAGGATATCGTTGCGGAGTTTTGTGGTCCTTCCCGATGGAAATAATTGATAAAGGAAATAAGTAGTAAGAACCTCCTATGTGGAGATGGATTCTGCTGGAAGACGTTCAAGCCAATTGCTAGCTTGATCGCGAAGGGAAAATTGAAATAAACGCAGGCGCATTCTTTCCCTATTTGCACCGTCAAGGTCAAGTGAGTCCACAAGTTTTAAGAAACCCTTGAGGTGTTGGTTTGCGATCCTTGGACGAAGTCCATGAATTTGAGAATCGTTTTTCACCACAACTGATGGTGTCAAATCAAAGAGGTACCACATTGTTTCCTTCACGAAGTTCAATGGTGTTCCAGTAGCCCTCGTGGCTAGATTTGGAGTAATCTCCAAGAGTAAGGATAGGATTCGTGTCTCCCATGGTGGTTGACGAGAATGGATTACAAAACAAATAACATGAAGAAAAGATAGACTACAAGTAAGCCTAATTTACGAAATATAATCATACTTGAAGGATACAGTCGTGTAGAACTAGCTAAAACTAAGTTATGAACTAACTATTCCCATGCAGTTCGGTGCAAAAACTTTGATGTAAGGTAGCGTTTAGGCTTTCTAAATGATGTTTTACAAACTCCTAGGCAGTGTACCTAATCGTTGTAGTGTTGTATACGTAAGACTCGGGGGGTAGTTATCGTTCTTAGGGAATAGGTTAGGGAAGGCTCGAAAAGGCTTAGCCGAGATCTTATGGGATTGAAAGGAAGATTATTTAGTTTTTTTATATTTTATAGAAAAGTAGTAAATCATAGTTTGAAAGGGTGGTTTGTTTATCTAATTAATTAACTAATTATATCTAAACTACTGGTGATACTTTATGATAAGAATAATGTATTTTACTAATCATGCATTACTCATTAGATTGACTTCTCCTGATCTGTGCATTGTAACTCTGTGATAATCTTTGTTTTGTATTTCTAAGTCATGAAGAATTACAAGAACCGTGATCTATTTATATTCCGTTAAGGGCAACGCACAAGTAGGTAGTATGAGACTATTACTAGGCCCCTAAGAGTATAATAAATGCAATTGAAATTCTTAAGAGGGTTCAAACCTTTATAGGTGTAGGTAGTATGAAGGACTGGTTACCGGTGGTATCCTTTCTACTCCCCACTCACGTTTCCTAGAACGTCGTATGCCAATTTAATATCTTATGGCTAGTTTTCTAAAGCCTAACGCTCACATTCATCACAAGAAGCAACAATAAAATGACCTATAATCCAACTTTTATGCAATTATAAGCAAATACAAAGGAGAGTTTAGCCTAACTTTTATAAAGGGAAGCCAGAAAATTAGGATCAATCAAATAACCATAGACTATTGAATGATTTAAAGATAAATAATCTTACTTGATTAAAACATGGATTAAGGTCAGTTAAAATAAGGTTTTTAAGCCCTAAAGAGGCCTAAAACCTGACAAAGTACGTAGGGTTTGGCTCCCAAAAGTTATACAAAGTAACACACCCAAAAACCTAAATTCGGCTTAATATATTTTTTGATATATAGAAATCACTACGACGGCGTCCAGTTATGGTCGCGACGACGTCACAAGATAGAATCTTCTAGGTCTGATTTGAGTCGGTTACGTCTTGACGCCGTCGTCAATTTCCTGACGCTGTCACTAGAAAGATTTAAAAAGCGTCTCTTATGTCCTACCACGCCGTCTCCACGCACTGGTGCAACACTTCGTCAAGAGATTTGGTTTGTAGGTCTGTAGTCTTGTCAGTTTTTTCTCCAATGAGCCCAAGTCATGTTATGTGTATTTCTCCAAATCCATCTATGTGTTAAAAAGACTGAAATAAATGATTATGCAAATATCTAGGCATATTTGCTATGTTTTAAGTGGATTATAAATACCCTGAAATAGTATAGAAATTGACACCATATCATTAATTATTTCCTAAAAAATGTCCATGCTTTGATATCCCACTTAATTCGGTGTTTTCAACGATTTTATGTCATATAATGCCAAGTCTATTCCTAGTAATATATCAATAAAACATTTTAAACTAATAGGAGTGTCACGATTTTCCAAGGCTTAAGGATGATATGGATATTTCATTACACGTAAAAGAAATCACCTTAACTCGAAAGTAATTTGGGTATGCAAAAGTATAATCATTGATTTTAGCCCAAAGTTTCACGAACTATATTATCAATATCTGAGTTCTTGGGGGGTGTTAAAAAGCATGGCAATTGTACCCTTATCGGTAAGAATAAACATTGCAATCTTCCAAGACCAAACTTGTTATAATATACATGGCTAAAGAATATAAGGGGGTGAGGAATGTGGTACTTCCTTAGGATTGGGTTTTATGCATATGTGTTGTTACTTAAAAAAGAGAACTTTTTATGGATAACACAAAATAGAGTCACATGAACATGATTTTGGAACTCATCATCCTATTTTTGTTGGAAACGGATTTCTTCCTATTATACTAGTTAAGACGTATTGGTACCTCTGAATCTTTCTATATAAAGCATGACATTACTTTTAAGAGCAAAAGGCCATAGCATGAGAAATCCAAACTTTTAAGGGTGGTGAATCGCTTAGTTGTCTAACATTTGAAAAAGCATATATTATTCATATTCATAAAAGATGGCGGGAGCAAAAAGCCATAAATTACATCTATGAGCTCTTAAACGTTCCAACTACTCCTTATTTAACATTTAAAACATTACATGATTCTATCATTTTTTGTTTTTGCAAAAGCTTAGCCAATATTGCTAAGGGGAAAGCTAGAGTATGAAACTCGGGTCAAGTCAGAGTCTCCTTGTTCTAGCTTTGAAAAGGGCCACTTATTATAAAAAAACATTTTTTAATATTTTTTAAATTTTTTTTTAACATGGTCAACGGGTGATGTATGCATGTCGTACAGGTAATCAAGTCCCATAAAGCAAACATACATCAATAAGGACCAAATATTTTTTTAAGTATGGGATTGGACACGTTACACTTATTATAAAAAAACATTCTTATGTGGCATTCATAAGAATCCTAAACTTAGAGTTAGAAAATAGGAAAAATGTAGGCATTAATGATTAATAGAACAAGATAAAATGATTGGAACAATTGGACTCCCCTAATGCAAGCATGACAATCCCGTCTCTTGAAGTGAAAGATAGTTGTGAAACGAGAAGAATATGAAAGTCACATAAGTGAAAGAAGAGCAGTAAACCTCTTGAAAGCTTCCAAAGGTTATGACTACACTCCAGTTAGTAACATACGACCAAGCAATCCATTTCTTTCTATTTTTCTTGTGGGGATGGAAGTACCGATAAAAGATTACCAAGGGTAAAATCGCTACCTACGTATCTTCACTTGATTTCCTTTGGAATATGAGCGGGTTAAATCTTTCAATGCCTTTTGGATTGTCATTTTTCATCTTATGATATTGGAGAACCGTTAACAATCCATCTTTATCCCATGAATCCGATTTAGTGATAACCAAAAGCAATGAATCCTCCTCAAGGCATGAATACTTCAAGTGACTTACAAGCTCCTTATGTTTAAAAACGGTTGGATCAATAATGGTGATTTCTAATATCAAACCATTATCACTAGGATTATCGTCCATTTAGGTTGTAAGAGGTACCTCCATTGTTAACACTTCTTCAATAATTGTCACATCATCATCTAGTGACTCAATACAAAAGGTTTCATTCAAACGAATACCCCAAAATCAAATTCGAAAGGTCCGTACTCTCTATATCATTTTCTTCAATCAAGTAAGGTATACGCCCAATGGTAGAAGAGCAAAAGACCGTATGCTAAATGTTGAAGTTTAGGCAGAATATGTGGAAGGTCCATACGCCCTTCTGAAATTCTAATAAGGGCGTATGGTCTGTTGGTTGGGCATACACTCTTCTGGTGAAAGTCTATAACGGTGTATGATACTTCTAACAAAATATGTCTAAATTGGGTTCTCCACCATACCGCGGTATTCACTATTAGCAGAAGGCCTTATGACCCCTGCGCCAACACTTTGGTCAATCACTTCTTCGGTCAAGTTTTCAATACCCTAAATAAAGCAAAGTTCATCATTACTTTATTTTAGACGTTTCATTGATGCATATAGAGCCTTTTGTTGTTGATACCTAAATCGATGAGTGTAAGGAATAACAGATAAATTTTGTTTAAGAGATGGTGGAATATATGCATTAGTTTTTTAAAAATGGGACTGTATGCTATCCACTTGAACCTCATGGGCATTCAAACTTTCTTATCCATTCACGACCTCTTCTTCAATTACCACTTCATTAACCTTAGGCTTCTTCACAATCAATTCCTCCTCAACCGTTACTTCATCTTCCTCATTGTCAACAATATTTTTATCAAGTACTTTCCATTCATTTTCTTTCTCCAAATTCATTTTTATTTGATCACATTCTCTACTATTTAAAACAACTTTGAATTCCTTAAGGTTTTGCACATGTTGGCTTGGAGGATCACCTTGAGGTCTCTCTTGAAGCATTTTTGAAATGTGACCGGTTCAATTTTGTAATTCGTGAAGGGTGGCTTGTTGGTTTTGGAATATGTAACAATTCACATTTTTCACATCTGTTACGTCAATAAATATTCAACTATTTATTTTAAACTTCTACGCATTTGCTTTTAATTTTAATCGTTAAGTTAAATCGCGTAATAAATTAAAAAATATCAAATTTTCTTTATCATCAACGTAAACGGGCATCAAACAAATTAAAGTTTACGTCAAGCAAAAAATATATTATTTTTATAAAGTAATAATCAACTTATTATATTTTATTTTTATTGGTTACGTAAAGTGGTTACGTTTCGCAATTAAATACATTTAGGCATACCCGGAAGCACCAATACCTATCTATACTCAATCAAATACCCACAATTATACCCAATACCCAAAACTTACACAAATTCCTTATATATATGTACATATGGCCGGATATAGAGTTAAAAATACAAGAAAGATATTTATTTTACAATCTAACACATGTTATAAACAATTACAAGCAAGCTTCAACAACTCATTAAAAACTTCATGGAATGACTAGTGAAACTTACCATTTATTCCCTTAAATTCCTCATCTTGTCCTAAGACTTTCTATATGCATTATTGACTAGTCCTAGTAATATAAAGGTTTGCAACTAGTAAGAACACACACACTTCATATGATTAAGTAAAAACTCACTCATTCTCTCCCTTTATCTCCTATAGGCCACGACCAAAACAAACACACCTAATAAATCCATACAAAATTTATCTACAACATATACAAGTGATCTTACATCATATCTAAGATATACCAAGAAGGTTTGAAGGCTTGGTTTAGAGTTTGCAAGGGTTAAGCAAAGAAAAAGCAAGATTAGGGTTTACTTGGAATTTTGGTTTTCTTGGTATTAGAAGCTTAGGTTAAATAGCTAAACAAAAGTTTAGATCATATTGTTCATCATCCTACATCATATTAAGGTCATCTAAAACCTTAATCTCTTTACATTTGTGATTTTATGCACATATGATGTTTATATAGTAATCACTATCTAAGAAACTTATTTAGTTGAAAAATAGATTTTCACACTTGATTATGATTTGGTATACTTTTACATATGTTATATGGATGTTAATATCATGTGGGAATGGAAAAATAAGTATTGTACAAGTGTGGTTTATGTATAAAAGTATATTATATTAAAACTAGTGTTTAAAAAGTTACTTAATGAGGTTTATATGTTAAAAGTTGGTTATAAGGGACTCGTTGATCTTGTTCTCTTGGATAATATTTGGACAAATCATGGACTAAAGACCTTAAATATGTAAGACATGTGATATATGGTGTTGTAGAGGACTTGTAACAAGTGTACTAAACTAAAAAGTTACAAAAACTAGTTTTAAACACATTTTTAACAAATTGATCAAAAGGGGCTGTTTAAAATTTGAAAATAAAGTATTTATTTTATATTTTTATAAAATACTAAATCTCATGCGGATTCCAAAAAGGTAGAAAACTCGAAAAAACGATTTATAACGAAGAGATACGAACATTTGCAAAGTTATTACGATAAATAAACGGTTATAAAAGAAATTTTATAAAAACTCATTACAAACCATATCTGATATAAAGGATGGATATTTATCCTCTGATATAAAAGGAGGGTAAGCGCGAATGTTATGAAATAGATCTATTCGGGTGTGACAGCCCTGTTCGGGTGATTAGCTATCACCGGGCAACGAACGTTATAGCATGTCGGAGCACAACATTTCACGACATAGAACAATTACGTTGCCTGCAATAGAGTGGCATATATTAGGAGTCTTCGCAGCAGTTTCATGATACTTAGAGTAATTGTAATCATTAGTCTATAACTCACCTGAAGTTTTTACGTTGCTTGAATAACGTGGGCAAATACATACTTTGAACAATGGGGGTCCAACTATACTTAACTTTTTGTGACTATTTGGGGATTGAAATGGTCATGCATACTTTATAACTCTTTGATTTATAACATTCATACATACATTTTGGGGAACATACAAGGATTGAAACAGTCATACATACTTTACAAAACTTTGGTTCAACATTTATACTTAAACAAACCTATGAACTCACCAACTTTATGTTGACACTTTTTAAGCATGTTTTTCTCAGGTGAACAAGCTACTTGACATACTTGATGTGCATTGGAGTCTAGACAATACAAGATTACTTTTCAAACGACACGTTTAGAGGTCGTTCTCTCATGTCTTGTGCAATGGTATTATAAAGTAACGCTCCCGGAAACATATTCCGCTGCGACCCATTTTTGGGGGTGTTACAGATTGGTATCAGAGCCAAGGTTATAGAGAACTAGGTTGCATTTTACCTAGACTATAACCGTTTTACAAACATTGCATCATACAAAAGGGTTTTAACGGGACATACACACACTGTTTGTTGCATTAGTTGGTCATACTAGATGCTTACATGATTAATATACGTGTTTATACTGCATTACGTATATTACTACACATGATTTAGATATATAAATATATACTTATCTTCTCCTAAGTATATTTTACACTTGTTTATATAGGAGTTAGCTATATAAATACTAGAACATTTCTCAAGACATTACGAATCACATGATGGTCCAAAAACACTTACACAACTTTAACATATTATCTCGTAACATTTCACCTTTGAAGCACGAATTTTAGAACTAGACTAATCTTATTACTCTTCTGATTTTGAAGATAATGGCACCAATGAAAAGAACCACAAGGGCATCACCAGCCACAACAACCACCACCACCACACCTGTCACAAATGCCCAGCTTAAGGCACTAATTGATTAAGGCGTTGCTGATGCGTTGGCAGCACATGATGCTGACAGAAGCCAAAATGACAATGACAGTTATAATTCGGGAACGGACAGTGAAGGACAGAACGAACTGCTTATGAGTGTACTTATACTGATTTTCTCAAATGTCAACCATTAAACTTCAAAGGCACAAAATGAGTTACCGGTCTATCTCAATGGTTTGAAAGAATGGAGTCTATTTTCCATATCAGTAATTGTGCAGTTGAGAATCAAGTCAAGTTTGCTACTTGCACTCTCCATTCAGTTGCCTTAACATGGTGGAACACTCATGTCAAGACAGTTGGTCATGATGCAGCTTACGGTATGCCTTGGAAAACACTCATGAAAATAATGACCGAAAAATACTGTCCTCGAAATGAGATCAAGAAACTGAAAATGGAGATTTGGGATCTGAAGGTGAAGGGTACTGACTTGATGAGTTATACCCAACGCTTTCAAGAATTGGCTTTGTTGTGCTGGAGGATGTTTCCCGAAGAGTCTGATAATATTGAGAAGTGTGTCGGTGGTTTGCTCGACATGATTCATGGGAGTGTGATGGCATCTAAGCGTAAGACAATGCAAGATGCAATTGAAATTGCAACAGAACTGATGGGCAAAAAGATTAGCACTCTTGCTGAACGTCAAGCTAAGAATAAGAGGAAACTTGATAACAACAATCAAGCTCAACAACAACCTCCCAAAAAGCAAGGTGTAGCTATAGCTTATACCGCTGGGTTTGGTAAAAGGAAGGAGTATGCTGGAACTCTACCGTTGTGCAACAAGTGCAACTTTCATCACAATGGCCAGTGCATTGTAAAGTGCGCAAACTGCAAGAGAGTTGGTCATTTGACCCGAGACTATAAGAGTCCTGCTACTACTAATGATTAAAGAAACCCCACTTGCTATGAATGTGGGAATTAAGGGCATTATAGGAGTGATTGCCCGAAGTTAAAGAACCAAAACCATGGAAACCAAACTAGAGGTAATGGAGCACGTGGAATGGTGCATGCCTTAAGAGGAGGAGAAATCAATGATATCAATGCTTAGACTCTATTTCCTTTAATAATTCTCGTTGTATTTTCTCTTAAATTCCCGTTGTGTTGTACGAATGATTTCAAATTATCTATCAAATCTATGTATTTTGAAATTCCCTCCAATCTACTCCAATTCTGTAATCATTTATGTAAGCCATTCTGAAATCACAAAACTATTTTGACAAAAATTAGCATAGCATCGTTAGTCCTTAAATATACATAGCCTGATCACCTATGTATAATTCAGGAAGGACCATGCCATGCGGAGAGTAGTCACCTTAAAACTTCTTGTCAAGAAATAATTTTCTATTTATATCAAGTTTTTTATGCGTATTCACAAAAAGTATTTATCTCGAGGAATCAAACTAATAATCATAATAACTGAGTAAAACTCTTACACCACCTTACTATATAAAGACAAAAAAAATTAACCGACACGTTAAGCTGAAGGG
>BQNB010152133.1:0-15813 GCA_026074375.1 Tanacetum coccineum | reverse complement strand
ATTAAGTGTGCACCATTCGAGGCTCTGTACGGGCAGAAATGTAGATCTCCCGTGATATGGACTGAAGTTGGAGAAAGTCAGGTTATTGGACCAGAAATTATGCAAGAAACGACTGAAAAGATTGATCAAATTAAGGAAAGATTGAAGACGGCTAAGAGTCACCAGAAAAGCTACGGAGATAAGAGGCGTAAACCTCTTGAATTCCAAGTTGGAGACCGAGTGTTACTTAAGGTATCTCCATGGAAGGGAGTGGTACGATTTGGTAAGAAAGGAAAGCTAGCACCACGATATGTGGGACCGTTTGAAATAGTAGAGCGTGTTGGACCGGTAGCTTATCGACTGAAGTTACCCCAGGAGCTGAGTTATGTCCACGACACGTTTCATGTGTCTAATCTCAAGAAATGTTTGGCTGAGCCAGATGTTCAAGTACCTTTGGATGAGATCGAGATTGATGAAAATCTGCGATTTGTCGAAGAGCCTATTGAGATCGTAGAGCGGGATGTGAAGAAGCTAAAGCGAAGAAGAATCCCATTGGTCAAAGTTCGTTGGAACTCTCGGCAAGGAGCTGAGTATACTTGGGAACGTGAAGACCAATTCCGGAAGAAATATCCGAATCTTTTCTCCGAACCCGTACCTTCCTCAAGTGCCGCAACTTGAGCCTTGAGGACAAGGCTCTTCTAACCGGAGGAGACTGTAACATTCCGTATTTTCAGGTCATTTACGACGTCATCTATTTTACTAATTATTTTTTTAGTACGCGTTTACTTTTAATTCTTATTATATATAGTTAAATCGCGTAAACTAAAAATCAACAATTAGCGTAAACGGACACCAAACGAATTAAAGTTTTCGTCAAACAAGCAATATATTATTTTTACGAAAGTAATAATCAACTTTTTATATTTTATTTTTTTTGGTTACGTAAAATAATTACGTTTCGCAATTAATACATTTAGGCATACCCGGAAGCACCAAAAGTTATCTACGCTTCAACAAATACTCATGTTTATACCCAATACCCAAAGTTTTATTAAACTTTACCCAAGTTAACAATGTTAGTCATATTGTTCCTAAAAATAAACTACTAAAGCTTTTGGGGTTTGGGTTTTTACTCATCAAGAAATATCACAAAAAATCTCAACTTGGTCTTTTGTTCATCACTTGCCATTAAAACCAGTATAACCTCCCATCCTTTTAACCAAAGACTTACATGTTTACTTGTAAAGCTTCCATACTTATGACCATACTTTCCTTGAAACCCTCATCTTGTCTTTGACTAGTCATTATGGTATTTAAGGACTTTGCTAGTGAAATACACACACACTTCTCATTTTAAAGGTGTAAAACACAAAAACTCCTCCTCCTCCCTCCTCTCTAGCTCACGACAACCACAAGACCAACACCAAATCCATACCAAATTTTATTTAACACATTTATATACATTCCTACAACATATCTAAGATATCTTAAGAAGATTTGAAGGCTTGGTTAAGTCTTTACAAGTGTTAAGCAAGAAAAAAGGAAGATTAGGGTTTAGGGTTTCAAGATCTTGCAAGCCTTGGTTTATAATCTAAACAAGGTTTTAGAACATATTTCTCATCATCATACATCAATATAAGGTTATCTAAAACCCTTTATGAATTTATAATTATGATTTTATGGGTTTTTTTTTAGTTTTACTTTAGCAATATCTACCATTTATGGATATGTTTTGAAACTGTATAAAATAGATTTTCTTGTAAACATGATTTATGAACTTATACACATGTTATTTGGATGTAAATATGGATCTTGGACTCTATTATATGTAAGACAAGTATATAATAAGTCTTGGAAAACTTGTGGTAAATTATTAAGTTAAAAAGTATATAAAAACAAAGTTATATAAATAAACCCCAAAAGATATATAGGGGCTGTTTTGGTTCGTGTATGGTAACAGCCCTATGATGTTTTATAAAGATAGTACGCCTCATGACGATTCCAAAATGATAAGAAACTCGAAAAACAGATTTATAACGAAAAAGATACGACGATTTTCACGTTTTAAGTTTAATATATACTTTTTTAAAACTATTTTTCTATAAAAGTTACTATTCACACAAAAACTTTATACTTTTTAAAACATCAATTAATCGATAAATACTTTTTAAAATACGAAGGACGTGCTCGAAAGAATCGCTTAAAAACGATAGTTAAAACGAAATAAGTTAGACATTTACAGAGATTTACGTTAAAACATAAATCTATAAAAAATGCAAATTATATAAAAATTTATGAAACAGTTAAAATACTATTCATCAAAAACTCAAAATTTTGGAAAATGTTATATTTGTAACTCGTTCTTAATACAGAAGGCTATGGTCGTAAGAAACGGACTTAAAATACGAGAAAAGTTACGCCAGTTTTAATAAAGTATACTTATAAACGTTTTTACTTTTATGAAACGCGATTCCACATTAAAAACGATTAGATGGTGATGTAGTTATTATAGAAATTATATGTGGTTTTTAGTTTAATCATAAGTGCTATATTACTAGGGAGTTTCATAATGAGGCCTCTTCGGGGTAGGCGTTTCGACGAGTTATTGGATTTAGTCCAACCTTCTATTAAGTACAACTAATTACCCAACTCTGATTTAAAGTGTTCTAGGCTACCTCATACGTCAATTCCACATGTCCTCTTAATTATGATAGCCCGAATAACGATAGTATGATTAGCTATATAGATTATGTATATTACAGTGCTTAGTACTTGTAAAACTATATTTTAATTAGGCTTGCCTTCGGTTTCCTTCGCCCAGACGCCATTTTTCTATTGTGATATACTTTGTTGATTACCATTCACTCAAGGTGAGTTCATAGCCCCCTTTTTACTACGTGATTGTTTTACAAAATCTACGGGGTGAATTATATTGCTTGTTTTACTATTGGACACAAGTGTTTTTCTAAGTGTTTTCAAAATATTTACAAAGTGTATGCTATCCAGATTACTGCTTGAATATTATTGCTAAGTTACCTTATTGCCGTGAAGTCCCTATTTATCATGAACCGTTAATTGCTATTGTAGTAAGCGCGAGTGTTGTGGATAGAATCTCTCGGGACTGACAATACCCTACCTTTCCTTGGGTCACTGTTGATCATGTGCATTTATACATTGAGAGGTGTTAGGTTGTTAGCAAGCATCTATCTTATGATTAGGGACAAAATCTAGTTAAGGCTTCGGGGTATGAGCTTAGTGCATAATAAAGTTTTGGTACTATGAATGTTGTTTGCAAGTTCTTCTATTAATTCTATCTTGGTGGTCCACCTTTTTAAAGAATAAACACTATGATTTTCACTCAACCTTTGTGTTGACTTTTAGCATGTAATTTCAGGTCCTATGGTATGAAGATCGGAGGGGAGCCGTGGAGGATTCAATGAGACGGATTTGAGTTTAATCTATATTCAATGCAACTTTTATTATCTTATAAAAACGTAAGTATCTTTTTGGGATATGAGTTTTGGTATAATTTATATGTACTTGAAATGTTTATTACTCTTGTAAAAATATTTTGGGACTAATGTTATAACTCTGATATTTTTTGCTTTGGCAATCGAATGAACTCTTGTATAAACGGTCTTTATGGTCGATTTCCTATATCTTGATGGTGTTGTGCTATGAAGTCGACACCCTAATGTACTTATTCCGGCTACTTGTTCGATTTTGGCGGTGTGACAAAATCATATGCATTCGTATGCCAACACAATTCATTTTATGAAATGGTTCCATTATACAATGCAAGTATTGGGATTTTATAATGGAATTAAGACATTCGAATTTAAAGACTACTGGTCTTCTGCAGCATGACAAACGTTATGCAAATTATTCTCCAAATGTTAACAACACGTGTCACTGATTGGGACCATCGCGTTGCAGTTAATGCAAATGTTGTATTGACTTTGTTCACAACAACATTCATGTTGGATCTATGCGGGATGTTACTCATGGAAGGATTTTACTATTCGTTCATCATCCAACATCTTCGGATATCGTATCAAGATTCTTACAAGATCATTGTCCAATCATTACATGACTCTTCTTCAATGCATATCAAAGACGTGCTCGAAAGGACATGTATCTCAATTTGCAAGATGATGATATTATGTAGAATTTTTTTAAACTCAGGAAGGAAGCACGAAAACAAAGTTGGAATGAAGATACCAGCTTGGATGATCACTGATGAAATGAAGCAAACTGAGCATTATCGGATGTATACAGAGGTGTTTGGGATAGATGTTCCTCTGACTCAGTCACAGCCGACTGAGTCTACCCATGGAACGCATAGGACAACTAGCGCCCCTAGGTCACCTAACCCTGATAAGGAAGCCGCAGAGTCAAGTGCTCCAAGACGATCAACTGTGATTCGTCTTTGTCTTCCTGAAAGGAGATCCACATGTCTTACACCACCAGCTCCAGTGCCAACTGTTGACAAAGCAGATGAGATGATTTTACAAGATACATTACAAGTTAGTCTTGCTGAGCATAAAAGTCATGAGGAGCAGGAAGCAAGAGAAAATGTGGCACTGGTTGACGAGCATTTGGCATCTGAAGAAATTGATAAGATGGTGGAAGGACAAGAGAACGTTGTTAATGATAGTTCAATCCCTAGGAATGATGAATCAAATATTCCCGGCACTAGGATAGAGCCCCGGAGTGATAAGGAAAGTCCGGAGGTGGAGATTGCTAAAGAAAAGGAGGTGGAGATTACTCAGGAAACGGAGGTGGAAATTACTCAGGAGACTCCAGTGGTTAACATTACTAACATTGTTATACCAGTAAATGTTAATGATGAAGATGAAGAAATAACTGGTGAGGTGTATGAATTAAAGAGAAAGGAGAAAGGGAAGATTGTAGAGGAGACTAGGAATTCACCAATCCCCACACCAATTAGATCTCCTAGGATTCATACTAATATCGTATCTTTGGATACAGAGAAACTCCAGGAATTGACGGATAATCCTCATACTACATCATCATCAAGTTTACCTCACAAAAAGTTAGCTAAAACAAATCGACTTCTATCATTGTTCAAGACAAAACCAACTCGCTTCAAACACTACAAGAGCTTCTTTCACGAGTTACAAGGACGTTATGGTTATTTGTTTGCACATCTACAGGCGAGTTTCATGCCAAGAAAGTCATTTGATACACTTGCTAATAATCTTCATGATGTAATGGTTAAGACATTACCTGCTATGGTTGATAAACACATTAAGAAGCAAGTTGTGAAGCAAGTTCCTGAACAAGTTCGAAATCAAGTTCCAGTGTATGTTGTGGAAGGGTTGATTCTGGAAAGGCAAAAGGCTAAAGAAGAGATGAAAAGATTGATTTCTAAAGCTATTATGCAGGAACGTGGAAATATTCAAGCTCAAATCTCGACACAAATTGAGAATGAAATTGCCAATGTCATTCCTTCTCAAGTTGATGCATCTGTTCGAAGTTATATGTCTAGACATATTCTTCATGTTCATCCGGCTCAATCATAAAAATCCTCTGTTCCAGAACAACAATATCAACTGTACCTTGCTATGAAAGCTGATCCTCAATTGCAACAACAAGACATAGCTATATGGTTGGCTCTCCAGATGAAGTTTGAAAGAAATACAGTACTACAAACTGCATGTAGAACTCCTGCCATTAGCCCAAGAGATCAGGACGATCCTCATGATGATGCTCATCCTGAGGGGGAGAATAGTGCAAAGCGGTAGAAGACATCGGAGTATGAAGCTTATGTATCTGGAGAGTCATCATCTGGACAAGTTTTTCAAGAGGAACAAGCTCCATCAACTTCAGGAAATCAAGAGCAAGATGATGATTTTGATTTTTGGACTGACTCTTATGCTTCGGATGATGATGAAATACCAACGAAGCAAGTATCACAAGACATTATGGAAGAAGTATCGCTGACCATTGATGAAGCTAAGCTGAGAAAGATGGCTGATGAGATGTTGAGACAGAGATGTACTTCAGGAGATGAGCATCAGTATCACATTGATCAGATGAAGAATTTCTTGAAGAGTGACATTGTCTGGGAGAGTAGAAAAGAAATTCTTGTCTCTCCACATCCACGAAAGACCACACCATTAGTTCATAGCTGTCAAAAAGATCCTGAAGCTCCAGCATTATCTCTGATTAATCAAGACCTTTTGTATTTGAAGAAAGGAAATTCTGGACCCGAGAAGATAGTTTTGTCACTTCACAAGTTTCCAGCAATTATCTTCAACGATGATGATATTGAAGAACGAACTTCCAGATGGGTGAATAAGAGTGTAAAGAAATTCAATCCTTATGCTCGATATGGTGTTGAACATTGGAAGAATCCTCATGCGAAGATCTTCTACATAAGGAAACAGAAAGAGCCTGGAAAACCAAAGGAAGAGATTTATTCAAATTCAAAAATCGTTCAAGTCATCAAGACGTACTGGGAATTGGGTCATGAACACAAGTTTATCACAGAGATTATTATAAAAAGAGCTAATGATTGCATCGTATCAATTACCGAGCCTGATTACAAGAATCTTAACAAGAACGATATTGAGGACATATACTTGTTGATTATGAATGGCAATATACCAGATTATGCAGATATAGGATTGCTATGGTCTTTATCAGTCTTCATTAGAAGTTCAGTGATATGGGAAAGAGTGCATAACTTCTAACTTGGAATTGAAAGCTATCAACAGAAGGTTAATCTCACTGAACCAACAATAACTTTCCCAGGAATTGAAGAGCATGATATGTTCTCCATCATCTATGAGCCTGTGCATGGAATTATTTACAAGAATAGTAAGAAAGAGAAACGGGTGATGAGACATATAGAAATTCATAAGTTTTGTGATGCAACGTTAAATAGAGTGTTAGAAGGTCCGAAGAGTTATAATAATGATGTCAAGTATGGATACGTACAAAAAGATCTCACCAAAGATGAAACAAAATACTTGAAGTTGTTTGAAGCAGAGATTGAAGAAAGATTGAAGCATCGAAGGCAGATGAGAAGATGGGAGATGTACGTAAATGGAAGACCACTTGGATTAAGAAGAGAATGCCCTGAATAATCAACCCTTAGGGGGAGATTGTTAGGATCATTAAAAGTGTCGATTATGTGATTTTGTATTATTTAAGTCATTAGTGTTTCTTTTGATAATGTCAAAGTAGTTTGTAATAAGGTATATTATGCTAAAAGAATGAAATAGCATAATTACCAAAGTCTAGGGACTAGATGTGATAAGTTAGGAAAATAAGGAAGGGAAGCCTCCTTCCCTCACATATAGATACCCCTCTAATCTTAATTAGAGAGGGATGTATTTTTGGTAACAAACTCTTCCATTTTCCCTCCATTTTATAGCATTTGAATTTCAAATACTTGTCTTTCTCTACTATTCTCTCTATGCATTCATGTTCGATATGATTGATTCAAGATTCATGTGACCTATTACCATCAATGCAAGGTTTTGAAAAATAGCTTCATTTGTTAGGCAAGCAGAACCATCAGCATCACTTCTTATTGATTCCTTTGTTACTACTACTGCCTTGCTATCAACAATAGCATTAATCTGCTTCACATCATTGACTATTTGGGAACTGGCAGTGTTCCAAAACTTTTCAATGTAGGAAGTATAGATACTAGGACTTACAGTGAAAGCATGATGTATCAAACTTGAAGCAAGAAAGTCTACTATCTCATGAAAATCAGAGTTTCCCTCTGTCTTCTCTAAGCACGCGACCATATTATATTGATCGACAAACTCTAAATTCGCCATAGAAACTTGTAATAGATGGATTAAGATGTGGGATATGATCGATTGGGAGAGTATGAGTGATTGGTAAATGGAATTGAGATTTTATATAGATTTGCTTTAGGGTTTGATAAGACCGACTGAATAAACTTGAATCCTTATCTGAGAAAAAGAGTGTTATATAAGGAAGGATTAAGAATTTTCAATCTATAGACCCCTATAAGCAACTTGTTGGCGTAAAAATCTCAACGGTTATATTTAATTAAGGAAAATTTGTTATGCTCTCTAACAGTAGTAACGGTAACAAGCAGCACAAACTTTTGCCTGGCAGCACCAAATTTGCCTGGCAGCACCGAATTTGCCTGGCAGCACCAAATTTGCCTGGCAGCATCAAATTTGCCTGTCAGCACCAAATTTGATAGCTACCATTTATAGCCTCCAATACCAATCCAAGCAGCATCTTATTACAAAATCCAAACATCATTTCCATCATGAAGTACCAAACTATGCCAGGCAGTACTAAGTGTTGGCTTGGCAGTATTAACCAAAATAACAATCCTAACTACCAGGATTAATACCTTAGCAGTATTAATTCCAACTACAAGAGCTAACTACAAGTACAAACTTTACAGTTGAACTTTAACATCCTAATGCTAACCACCAAAAATTTAAATCTTGTGACATCAAATCCTTTGGTGAGAAGGTCTGCAACATTAGCATCAGTGTGAATCTTGATAACATCTATCAATCTTTTCTCATAGCAATCCCTTATGAAGTGATGTCGAATCTCAATGTGCTTGGTCCTCGAGTGATAGGCAGGATTCTTGACTATACATATGGTACTCTCATTGTCAATATGGATTTTGGTGTTCATGAAATTAAAGCCATAATCTATCATCTGATTCTGTATCCATAGTACTTACCCACAATAGTTAGCAGCTGCAACATATTCTGCCTCAGTAGTAGAATTTGCCACAATCGTCTGCTTCTTGCATTGCCAAGATATCAGACTTCTACTAAGAAATTGACAACCACTTGTTGTTGATTTCCTGTCAAGGCTGGCCCTACCATAATCACTGTCTGAGAAAGTTTCTAGTTCAAAAAGAGAATCCCTAGGATACCATAACCCTAGTTTAGGTTGATGTTTGAGGTACCTAAAAATCCTTTTAACTGCATTTAAGTGTAAAGCTTTTGGAGTGACTTGAACCTAGCACAGGCACAGACAGCAAACATGATGTCTGGCCTTGATGCAGTCAAATACATCAGGGAACCAATCATAAACCTGTAGACATGCACATCTATATCCACACCATCTTCATCTTTGACCAGGGGCTTATTTGGCTCAATAGGAGTAGTAGCTGTTTTGATGGAACAAAAATCAAACTTTTTAAGAAAGTCAGCTACATACTTATCTTAACTAATAAAGATTCTATCAGGTTGTTGTTTCACCTGTAATCCTAAAAAGAATGTGAGCTCACCCATGGAGCTCATCTGGAATCTTTTGTGCATACAATCTTCAAACTCAGTACACATAGACTGCGTTGTATAGCCAAAAATGATGTCATCCACATACACTTGGACTAACATAATGTTACTCTTGTTCTTCTTAATAAAAAATGTTTTGTCTATTGTACCTCTCCTAAATCATTTTTCAGTAGGAAGGAAGAAAGTGTCTCATACCAAGCTCTAGGAGCTTGATGTAGACCATAAAGAGCTTTGATCACCTTATAAACTTTATTTGGATAAGCATGGTCAACAAAGCCTGAAGGTTGATGAACATATACCTCCTCTTCAATAGTGCCATAAAGAAATGCACTCTTAACATCCATTTGGTAGACAAGAAATCCCATGAATGATGCAAAAGCTAAAAATAACATGATTGCCTCAATCCTGGCAACAGGTGCAAAAACTTCATCATAGTCTATACCTTCCTCCTGTCTAAACCCTTGTGCTACAAGCCTTGCTTTGTTTTTCATAACAATACTCCTCTCATCCCTCTTATTCCTGAAGACCTACTATGTGCCAATTGCCTTTTTCCCAGATGGCAAATCAACAAGTATCCAAACCTTCTGTAATTTGAACTGGAGCAATTCCTCTTGCATTGCTTCAACCTAGCTTTCATCCTCTAAGGCTTGTGATATCGTCTTGGGAGAGAAAACATGCTAACAGACAGTTTTGATAGTCTTTATGATTTGTTCTATTCTGATTATAGATGTAGCTTGCCAAATCTTTTTGTACTGAAGAAGCCTTTTGGATCTTTCCTCTTGTTTGAACTGCTGATTTAGGATCTCCTAGAATTTGACCTTTAGGGTGATCCTTATGAACTCTGAGTGTGGGAATAGGATTGATATCAATGGTGTTATCCATATTGTTGAAATTAGCCTCTGCACCCACATCTTCATCATCATAGACTCCACTGAATATGCTATTATTTGGAAATACATTAGAATCATCTTCTAAGTCAGGCATATTAGGATCAATGGGTAAATCAGCATTGAGGAGAGTAGATTCATCAATAGGTATTTGTCCTCCAAGATAGACAAATGATGATCTACCAGTATTTGCACTAGTGGGAGTACTAGCAGTACTAGCAGCACTAGCATATGGTGTGTTAGCAATACTAACCAATGGTGAATTGGAAGTACTAATAGATGGCCTACCAGTATTAAGTTTGTTAATACTGGTAGCCTGAGCTGCCCTATTCTTTTCTTCTTTAAAGGCTTGTCTTGTAGCATCATCTATAGCTTTAGCTGCAATTTCTTGAAATAAATCATCCTCTTAAGATCATCTTTCAAGGCTTGTTCAACTTCTATCAACGTATGTTGTTCTTCTTTGTCAGCAACATCTTCTAAATCCTATACATCATTGTCTTTAGGAGAATTTTCAGAAGGTTTTTCTTGTGCAGCTTGAACAACATCTTCTACTGAAATCCTTGACCTATGAGGGTGTAGTGGAAGCAGTATATATTCCTGAGTAGGTTCCTTATCTTTTTCTGATGAACCTGCAACATAATGTTCTTGTGTACCTGCATCCACATTAACCTGATTTTCTACACTAACATGAATATAATTCATTGTATTTGTTAGAAAATCAAGATCAAACATCCAATAAGGACCACTTCCTTCCACATTTGGTTGATCTTCAAGGAAATCAATGTGCATGTTCTCTTCTACTCTTTTGGTTCTTTTTGTATACTCTAAAAACCTTACTAGTAGTAGAGTATCCCAACAAATATCCTTCATCTGATTTCCCATCAAATTTGCCCAAGGGATCTAAGGTGTTCAAAATGGTCAAGGGGCACCCAAACGGTCTTATAAAACTAATACTAGGTGGTTTACCTATTAATAGTTCATAAGGTGTCTTATTTTGAGGTTTAGTCGCTAATACCCTATTCAGTACATAGCAAGCAGTGTTTACTGCCTCTGCCCAAAGTGGGATAGGTAAAAGTGAGTCTGCTAGCATAGTTCTAGCAGCCTCAATTAGGGACCTATTTTTTCTTTTCGCAACACCATTTTGCTGTGGAGTTCTAGCCACACTAAACTCCCTTTTTATCCCTTTCTTAGCACATAATTCATTCATAGCATGGTTCTTAAATTCTGTCCCATGATCACTTCTAATGATTTTAACTTTATAGTTCAATTGGTTTTCGAAGCATGTGATAAATTAATAAAGGATCTCATTTGTTTCATCCTTAGTAGCTAAGAAAAATACCCAACTAAATCTGCTGAAATCATCAGTCACAACCAAACAATACTTTTTCTTATTACTACTTTCTACTGAGACATGTCCAAATAAGTCCATATGAAGTAATTCTAAGGGCTTTCTGATGGTTCTTTCTAACTTGGCCTTACAGGAGGCCTTATGTTGCTTACCCTTCTTGCAGGCAACACAAGTGTGGTCATTCACAAGAAATTTGGAAGGTAGGAATCTAACTAGGTATCCCTTAACAAGTTTGTTTATATTTTTGAAATTCACATGACCTAATCTCATGTGCCACAATTTAGACTCATATCTTGTTGCATTTTGATATAAACAAGTTATACCTCCAAAAGGAACAATGCTCTTTAAATCCAAACTACACACACCATTCTATCTAGGAGCTCTAAGTACAACTTGATTTTCATCAAGAAGCTTAAAGCTAGGAGACAGAATAAGGCATTCAGTGTCAGTAAAGAGGACATTGTTTTTCTTGTCACACATTTATGAGACGAAGAAAAGGTTAAACTTAAGTTCATCTACAAAATAGATATCATCAAAGTCTAAATTAGCAGTTCTGATTTTACCTTTACCTGTTGTTTTACCTCCTTTGGGATCACTTCCAAAATCCATAAAGCCTCCATTGTAATCTTCATAATCTGAAAGATAAGCTTTGTTGCTAGTCATATGGCTAGAGCAACCACTATCTACCACTGCATGATACTGTAAACTGATCTATGGATTACCTTGCACAAAAAGTAAGAGAAATCAGTATCTCTTAGGGACCCAAGTCACCACAGATTTGGATATCCCTTTTGGGTCAATATACTCAAACTTCTCGAGTATGAAAGATCCTTTTTCTTTGGACTCATGATCCATGTAATTTCCCTTAGGCCTCCATACCCACCTTGACTTCTTAAGATCATTATCCATCTTACCCTTACCAGTATCAACTACTGCTTTTGTCCCAGCAGTAGTCATATTTTTAACCCCAGAAGTTTTAACATCTTGTTTTAAGTTTTTGTGTCTAAAAGTTGGTTTTGTGTAGTAAGACCTCTTGATTGGTGAATATGAGGCTCTTGGTCTTACATTGTCTATTCTTGGGTAAATTGGTCTAATAGCACTACCAGTTTGTGCTATTTTTGGGGCAAATGGCCTAGCCATACTAACAGGCCTAGCAGTACTAATAGGTCTAGCAGTACTAATAGGCCTAACAGTACTAACAGTATGTACTGCTCTTTTCCCATTTGGCCTAATAGGATTAACCAAACCTGTCCTGGTTAGTACTCATGATGGGACAAAAGTTCTTCTTGCTTGAGGGTATTTCAATTTATTTGAATTTTTTTGGTGATTTACCCTTTTAGCATTATCCCATACTAGTTTGACCACCCTTTGACCAGTATTTACCACAGTTTTTAGCTTAGGTTCTGGACTCTTTTTGGCATAAAAATCACAATCTTTGATCAAATGATCAGTACTCTTACAGACAAAGCAAGCTTTTATTTTATTAAATCCAATTCCTTCTTTCTGATAAATTTGACCAATTTTATCAACTTGAGTTTTAACTGCTTGAGTCTCATTAGTCTTAACAGGACTAACTGTGTTTACTTCAGACACATCATCCTCATCATTTGAGTACCAATCCTCAATGATGACTTTGTCTCTGTTAATCTTTGGTTTAGGCATAACTGATTCATGGACTGACTTAGATTTTTCAATGTTTACTTCATTTGTTTTACCTACAGTCTCACTAGTTTTAGATTTACTAGTATCAATATTAAGCTCAGTTGTTTTTGACTCAATGATTTTCTTTCTAATGGCATATTCATCTAAACCTGCAAATGATATGTCAGCTCTTGTGGTTAGGAAGTTCCCTGTTATAGGAGGGGGAACAACATGATACCCATCTGCTTTGGAGAACCTATCATTTGCTAGTGTGATCTCTTCATCACTTGATCCGACCTAAAAAACACTCATACTAATCTCACTATCAGTTTTAGATTTGTTACTCATTTCATCCAATTGTGTGCTATATCCTAAACCATTTTTATCTTTAGCACTCATTTGACTGTTGAGTATTTTATTAAGACCTTTTGATGATTCTTCCTAATTTTCTATCTTAACTTTCAACTCATCTCTTTCCTTAAAAACTTTTTCTAGTTCCATTTTAAGGTTGTCGATTTTTACTTCTCTGCACTTAAGCTCATAGTTTTGAAACTCATATTTTTCACCCCAAGCCAGTTCATTCTTTTCATGTCCAATAATTCTAGATTCTAGAGATTCTAAGGCTAACACATAACCCTGAATTTCTAGTCTGGCTCTACTATGTTTTTCTCTTTCACTATCATGGTTCTTTTGAAGAGTTTTAAAAGATTCAAGACATTGTTTAGAACTGTTTTGTACCTCATTGTTAGAAGAATTTGATGAGTGGTATGTGTTTAATTACACATACCTTTTACCTTTAAAAACAAGCTAAAATAACCAAAAACGGACTTAAAATGCCAAAAATATACTTGTTTTGCTAATTGTGTTGTGCAGGAACGGATATCTAAGAAAAGGACGAAAAACGAAGCCAAAACGATAAAACCGGACACGGGATGGAAAAGTATGGTAAATACAAAGTCAAGACCAAGCCCAAGTCTGAAAAAGTCAACCAAAGTCAACCCCGAAAAAACCGGACACGGGATGGAAAAGTATGGTAAAGACAAAGTCAAGACCAAGCCAACCAAAGTCAAACCCGAAGCCATAAGTGAAGAAAAATAAGTTTTGGGGCCAAAATTGCCAAGTCCCTAACTTATTTAATGAAGAAAATTGAGAAAATACTTGTAAGGGACTCATACTGCCATTTCACCAAAGATATACTACAAGGGGTGAATCTGCCAAAGGCAGATTCTTGTATCACAAAAGGACCTCTTTTGCAATCCCTATATAATACTTGAGGGACTGTTGTTGCAAATTTCCAAACTTATAAACCCCACAAGGACGTGTGATGCAAAGACCCATATAACCTTTAAGGGCTAAACATGACAAACCCAGAAACCCACACCCAGTTTTAAAACACTGTATATCTTCTAACACCAATTCCCGCCAAAACTCTACACCCCCCCTCCTATCACTTTCAGACCTCATTGACTTCACCACATACCTCCAAACCTATCACTAACATTAACCCCACCTCCTACATGGTCAATGTCCATGGTGGCAATCCAAAAACCCTCAATTCGATCAATGGTTGAGATCAATTTGAGTGGGAAACAAGATTAAAGAATGGTTCAGATTGGTTTGCGTTTCTACACACACAACAAACACACATGGGCATTTGCCTCTACAAAGAAGCACAAAGAGATGAGGACAAAGACTAAGGAGAGAAGCCCTAGCTAGTATTCTTTCTATAAAAGCCTTTGTAAGCCCTTAAGGCAAAGAGTTAGTTTTAGTTTAGAGTTCATTTTTTTAAGTTTAGTGTAACTCAGTTTAAAACTTTTTTATGTACTTATACATTTTAAGTTAAATGAAAATTCAGTTTATGTTTTAATTTGTGTTCCAAAGTTTCCAAAGTTAACTTAAGTTTATTTTAAGCTCACTTTCAAGCTCTCATATAAGTTGTCATGTAAACTGTTTACATTTTTGTACAAGAATTAAGAAAAGGAAACCAAAAAGAAAGAAAAAGGTATGCTGAATTAAGCTTATGGATGAATGGGCAAACATGGATGGCTCATTGGGTTTCTTAGATAGCTTATTTATAATCTTGGGTAGGTCTTAGAGCTTATTTAGGCATTTATCACTCCTGTTTTGAGCAAGGAGTTAAGGTATCCTACTTTTTCAAATTTTGCTTATTTATACTGTAGCAACGGATTATTAGTGTTTATTTTAGCTTATTTTTGTTTTTTATAGCTTATTTATGTCTTATGTGTGTTTTCTATTTGATTTCATGCTTTTATCCTTGAGTTTCATATAAACTGCCTTAGATAGCTTATTTTCACTGTTTGCTTATTAGCTTTTTCAAGTGCTTATTTGCTTTTGCTTTTTACCTTTTATTATTTAATATTGCATGTTTAATACTTGTCTTTAAAAACTTGTGTTTAATTTAGTCTTTATAAGTGTTAAAATCCGTTTTTAAAAGTCTAAAGGGGTGTTTGGTTTAAGCCCAAAATGGGTCAAAGTTGTATGAATGGTAATGTCATGGGTTGTGGTCATGTGGCCAACTTTGGCTTAAGTCATTAAGCTCTTTTGAGTCTGTTTTCCAAAAATTTTAAGTTCAAAAAAAGTGTTTTTCAAGTTTTCTCATTGTTTTCTAAGCTCACTTTTTATCAAACATCTTTGTTGAAACTGCCCTAGTGCTAAA
>BQNB010152131.1:2206-15813 GCA_026074375.1 Tanacetum coccineum | reverse complement strand
CTATTCGTTTGTAGCTTGTTTTTCGGATTATGAATAACTAGAACTTATGCTAGATTTCTTGCATTAAGATTGCAAAATTATTCTTGCATTGCAGATAGGCATAGATCACTTAACTTACAAATGTTACATAAACATCTTGGAAATATTTTCGGGTATGGGAATATATTTAGGAATAATAGTTCAATAACTTGTCAAGTCTATATCATAATATCATTTTACCAAGTACATTATCCATTTAACATACTTTTCAAAACGTTATTTCAAAACAAGCATTAAACGTTAACGTTTACATCAAAACCCTAATTATATGTAATGTATACATATAAAATGAATGTACAAGCCTTTAAAGCATGTGTACAAGTATCAATACATAACATTTGAATATCTTTTCCCTCCTGAATCAAGTTACAACTTTCTAAAGCTCAATGTACAAGTCAATAATACAAGAAAGTCAAACTAGGTCATTTTACCTCCTAAATCACTTTGGTTTCTTACCACCACTTTAGTACAAGGTACAAGCACTTAATGCATGACTTTTAAACCTTAAACCTAAACCCTAATTCATCCTAAACCCTAATCTAAAACCCTAAACCCTAAAAACAAAACCCTAAACCCTAATTTCACTTTCAACCAAAAACTAAACCCTAAACCTAAAACTAAGCCCTAAACCTTAATCCTAAGCCCTAATCTTAATCCTAACACTAATCCTAAACCTTAATCTATCCTAAACCCTAACCCTAACACAATCTAGAAGTCCAAAACACTAAACTGAACCCTAAACCACCTGATACCCATTTTCACCCATTTTTACCCATTTTTAAACCAAGCACCCATCCAAGCACCTCCATGACCTCACCCTTATGTCACCAAGCAGCCTAGCAAGCACCTCCATCACCTCCTTGCTAATATACTTGGCCACCAAGGTGGTTTGTCACCTCCTTGTCTCCATATCCTAGCCGTGGCCTCCAAACCCCCCTCCACATCTCATATCTAGTTTCTAGCTTATATTACTCACCCTCCTAGCCCTCAATACTCACTACTCTAGCCCTAGATATCTTACACCAAGTAAACTTGGGCATTAAGGGTCTTTTCACCCTATAAATACACGAACCAAGCAACCCTTTCAAATCATCCCTCAAAACTCATCTCACACACTCAAATGGAGTTCTAACCATTCCCTAGCAGCAATAGAAGATCAAGAGAAGTCCCTAAGCTCATAATAGAAGCCAAGAAGCAAGAAAAACGAAGTCTTGAAGCCATTCCTAGGCGTACGAGTCATAAAAACCTATTTCGACCCATTTTAGCTCAAGTAAGCCTAAGATCTTGTTCCATAAGCTTATATTCTGTATTAGAATGTTCATAATACTCTTAAGATCATATATGAACTCTTGTTTGAAGCTTTGAATCCTCAAACCCATGTGTTTTTTATTAAAACCCTAAAAACGACCCGTTTTGATTTTCTAGCTAACGAATCCTTTTTCTAAACTTTTGTTACGTTAGAACATCTTATTTTAGCTTATTCTAATAAGCTATAACCTGCAAATATCATTTGAAATCCTAAAATAAGCTTGCATGGCTTTTTGGACTTGTTTTGCAAATATTTCCATGCATAAGGGTATATATTGTAACTTTTTGAAATTTATAACTAAAGGGGCTGAAAATGTCATTATTCTAAATTTATAACTATAAGGACCTATTTTGCCAAGTTTCAAAGTTAAAGGTTTAAATTATATATACTTTATATATAAAGGACTAAAGTTGTAAAAGTTTATAAACCAAGGGTATATATTGCCAATTTTGCAAACTTAAAAATATAAAATATAATATTTTTATATAAATTATAAAAATATATATTAATATTATAAAACTCGATTTTATTAAAACCCGACACATTTATCGTTATTAATCATAAATCGACACATTATTTTGTTATATATTTAACATAATTTATCATCAACTAACTTTTGAAGAAACTTAAAATCTTATTGTATCACATTACTAGGGAATTTCATATGAAGGGTTTCAGGAATTTCATATTAAGGGTTTCATTTGAGTTTTCATTTTTGACGAGTTTGCTGGGTTAACGATTAAAGTGCCCTCTTCCATCAAAACGATACTACATGGCCTCTGAATATAAAAAAGCCCCCGCCCAAAAAAACAAAGCCGTTAGCAAATATGATCGCAAATTTAATAAAATCAAATAGTATAACGTGTTTAAACAATAAATAGATTGAAACATAACTATTCACACTAAGACGTGACATAACACCCTAGTTGCGACACGAAGGCTTTACTTTCACTGATAAAGCTTTAGTCATCAATGCATGATTTTCCCAAAACTGTTAAGGTAGTTCAAGCCACACTTTAAATCAATGCATTTCATAACCTGGTGCGTTGATACATGCTTAAAACCCATTGTAAGTCGGGCAGTGAAATTTTAAATGTCAGTTCGCTGAAATATTATTGCATATGGATGTACTAAGCCCTTTATGCCAAAGACTCCACCATCATGGACATAGAATCACTTACGAGTGAACGGCGAATATTGTGAAGAAGCCAGATAGGATTGACGAATCCCGTTTATTTAGCCAATAAGTAAATCAAGGACGTACTATAAGTTGAAACTGCATAGTGAATGATTGGAAATTACCTACACGTGTCCATTATCTTTATATAAATATAGAGGATCATATATTGATATAAACAGCTATTCATGTTAGAGTGCCCTTACTTAGACGCAATAAATTACTGTATTCCATAATAAAGGTTGTACTCTTGTAATATTACATATCTGGGTGTATAACAACGTAACCTACTCTTGATCATGACTTGTATTCACACTAGTTTATTATAACCGTAAGAATTATTCGACTCAACATTTGTGTACCTTTGATTTACAGTTTCTCCGTCCGTATTTGAATCACTTATGAAAGGAGTGCACGACTGAAGACGATGCTAAACATAGTTATCAAATCAAGACTTATGTTTTGCATGATAGAATTTTGGGACCTCTGTTTGTAAAAACTCTGATGAAATAATGAATGATAACTTATCTTTTAAAAACGTCTCTTTCGAGTCGTTTTCTATATTAAATAACTGTGTACCTATGAAATACAACCCAGATGAAGCTTTCGTGCTGCGTATATGTCAAAAATTGAGGTGTTATAAATGTCCCTTGCAAATAGAATTTACCGGAGCTATATCCCAGCTGAGGGACTTATCTATTATGGCATCAAAGATCTTCTTATAGACGACACACCGTATTCTAAAAAGATTATGTCGCTGAGATGGCTCATTTACTTTGGGAGTTAGCATGATACGACGAATGACACAAGATTGTGCTGTATATTCACCATCATTACCTGATTCAGGTTGGCACAAATTTGTATCATATTCTTCACCATCATTGTCTTCGTCATTTTCTTCTTCCTCGTCATATTCATCTTCTTTTAAAGTTAAATTAACCTTCCTTCCAGTTGCCCTACAATCACTCGATCGATGTCTTGGTAACCCACACTTGAAATACTTACCAACTATAGGACGATCATATTGGTTTGTAGACTTGCTGATCACAGTTGAGGTGTTTACGGGTTGTTTCTTTTTGTCTAATACAGCACTCTTTGAGCCGTATTGGCTGCTCTCTGCCTTAGATGTGGATTGTATTGACAAACTATTGTTTCTTGAAGAAAACACACTTGGACAGGTACGTTTAGCCAACTGATTCTAGCACTGAGTAGATGTCTTACTCCTAAATAAGACAACACTGTTGTTATAAACTAGTTTTTGATGAAGAGACAATTTGTGATTACTGAGGATGAAGAGACTATGTTTGTGTTTCCTGAGGATGTGACTAGCTCAGTGAATCTAACTCTGTGTTTAGGTTACAGCTGCTAATTTTTCACCAGAATTGTTGATACTAGGGCAAGGTTGACTATGTATTGTAAGCAACTCCTATAATTCATTTAGTATATCAAACAGTATATTCTAAGGAATGATCTAGTGGATAACTTGATTTAACATTTCAACTAGGTCCCTAAGAACTGTAGCTTCTCCTAGTGTGCTTAATATAGGCAGAGTGAGCTGTCCCTAGGGATTCCAACAATTTAGTGGGGATTTTTTTTTAAATTGGTTCCACACAATCTTAATATCTCAAGGATCAATATTGTGTTTTCGTATCACAATATCAACTACAACTTTTCTTTTAAGTTTCCTTAATTCGTTCTTGAGAGTTGTAATGACCAAAACTTTTTCCTGAAGACTAACATTTAAACCAAATATTTCTACAAACTTTAGATTGACTTGATTAATTAACACATCACTCATGAATCCTATTTTTTCAATACGTCTGATTAATCGAGTCATAAAAGTTGCCTAAAAGGTCTATATCAACTTTTCATTCTCAGCAATAATCTTTGACACCTATGATCCAATTTCGAAATTTAATCGTTAAATCTCTCTAAGCCTTTTGATCTTAGTCCACATTGCATTTATTCCACTTATCAGATTATATTCTCATCCTTCAACTTTATTATTACCGTGTCTTTCTCTTACGACTGAGGCTTTCAATTCATTATTCAAAATATTGATCAAACTTGGAGTACTTGATTATGAACAGAATTGTCTCTTTGAAAAATTTCCTGATTAAGTTGAGTATTGATAACGCCTAAATTATACATGTTTTCGGCGGCATTATTTGTGTTTATTTTATCATTTCTCGTGAACTTTTGGTACTTAATTAAGCTTGAATTGATTATAGGTTCACTTTGAATGACACTAAAGACTCAAGCTCAAAAGAACTACACCACAAATCGAAAAGGCGAACACAAGAAAAGAAAGAATACAAGATAAAAATTTTCATAAGTTAACGCTCACATTCTACAAATGATCGCCGCCCTTTCCAATAAGCTCTAAAAACGCGGAAAAGGGGAAAGGGGGGGGAAAAAAAAACACTTATGTCTTTGTCCCCGCACTTTTGCCGGAATCAGAAAATAAAAGTCTATATAAATGCACCTGCAATAACTCACAAAAACGCGCCGCACATATTAGTAAGAACGCCGTACTTCCAGTCAAACATTAATACCATCACATTAACTCTCAGTGCGCCGCCTACTTAATTCTACAACCGCGCACTTTTTTCCCAAATTTTAGCCTAAAAATAAGGACGAATTTTTGCATTCCAAATCATCCTTCACACAATCATTCACACACCTCCACAACAATGTCTCTCATCACCCCCACCATCTAATCATAAATTTCAAGGGTGGTGACAGCACCTTAAGGGTTCGGGTCTATTGGATTCAATAGCTTGGGTTTTATTATAGTTTTCGTTTGAGAGAACTAATTGTCAAATCATTGATCTTATAAACGTTGGTATAATTTCTGCAAGTCTTTTAATATGAAGTATTCTGAATATCATAATGAATAGTTCTTGTTTTGTTACTTTGGAATATGGAGAAGTGGTTCTTAAGTTTGTTTTGGCATAAATGTGAACTTGGATATGGAGCAATTGGATATGTGTTTATGAAATGGTTTATACAGGATTTTCTAAGTGTAATAAAGGCCAAAAATGATACTATTAAACTTATGTTTTTATCATTCCTACCTAATAAATAGGGTTAAATATAACTTAAAAGTCCGAAAGGGATTGTAGTTAATAAAAACGATGAAAATCCACTAGTATATATTAAAAAGCCGAAAGGATATATAACTGTTGATAACTCCTATTTTATTAAACTCATAAACACTATCCTAAAAACTTTCATTATCAAATTGATTCACTACCAAACAAACAAACATTATCAATTGATTAAATCGTCTTTTAATTGCTTCTTTGCATTATACGATATATTAGGTCTTTGGTTAATTTTATCCGAGACAATTTATTAACCTTATCGACCTTAATTACAAACTGTGAAAACATCAATTCCCTTGGGACGACCTGACTTACCTAAATCTATACAAAACACGACGGTAAAACTTCCCGAGTGGTTTGTTTTGTTAGTAAATCGGTATTTTATATTATAAATAAAAGCATTTGAAACACAACAAAGTTATTGGCGCCGTTACCGGTGGAAATGTATAAGTTATGATTATAGTTTAGGTTGCTTATTTCTGGTGCTATTTGTTTCAATTTTTTTGATTCCAAACCCCGAAAACCATTTCTGGCAATGAAAACAAAAAAAAATCACTTTGCTCCAGGAAAGTAAACTCCGCACATCTTATTTGCGCGTTGGTTTCCCTTTAAACCCAGAAAGTACTCCGCACTTCCTTACAGAAATTTTACCAAAAAATCAGATTTAAAAATAAACCAACCCAAACAAACCAAACAAATCTCTATACTCGGATGTGAATTCATGTTGAAATTCCATTTTAATCTGATTAATCGCCTTGTATTTTTGATAATATTTAATTGTCCATTCGAAAAAAACACATTTTAATTTATTTATCCTTATTGCTAATAATAAATTAAAATAATATATAATATAAAAATAAAAATAAATATATAAATAATTTATTTTATTTTGAATATTATCATATTAGCCTTAACTATATACATAAAAATGTCTTTTTGCAAAATGCTTAACGTATGTATAAATCCCCTATCTTTCGGAAAACAACTAGTAAATCTAATATATAAATTTAATAAAAGTTTAAAAGCAAGGAATTATAAGATTAAAATTAAGCCAGAAAGATTCCCGTCGATATCAAATCATTTCAAATCTTCAACACAAAATTCAACCCGCTTAATGACTTTTTGTTATAAATATACCTGAATAGGATTCGAACCCATAACAAAAAAATCATGGATCCCTATGATCAACCGTATGTGGAAAGTGCTAAGACTGTAAGCACCGCTCCTAATTCTGCACATGTTTCAAAATCGATGTAAGACAACTTTGTTAATAAATAATCACTTGAAAATGATTTCAGAAAATAAATACGATTTTAAACTATTGGCCGATCCACATGACCACAATCTGTTAATATACGCAATCTGCAACATGTTCAAATACGGTGAAACTCAAAGTGAAGCCGTAAAGAATATTGAAAATTTCCGCATTCCTAATACGATAAATCTAAAACATGGTTTAACGAAGTTAATGAAGAATCAATAACATCGTGGGAACAAATGAGAAAAAGCTTTATAAAGCATAACTATCCTACCTTCGTTGTTTTCAAATATAACCGTCTTTTTACTTTGCAATGAAAATTTCTCTCAAAACAATGTGAATAAGTGACTAACCAAAGCCTGGTTACGACAGAAGAACATGCTCTAAAAATGCCATTGCAATGGTCTGACAAAGGTGTTTATTATTCAAATATCTATCATCACAGTTGAGACGAACCCACTCATCAATCCCGTGGACGTAACAGATGGAGGAAACTTCCTCAACAAAATTCCAATAATCACGCTTTTCACGTTCTTGAGGACAGAAGACCATATACGAACATGATTGGGCCATTAAATCTAAAAATGAACATCATTAAAAATCTGTTTCTTTCGCCGATGGAAGTGATAGTAATACTGATAATTCTTGATTTGTGGAAAAATTGAAGGCTATGGATTCTAAAGTTATAAGCTTAAATGAAGAATTGCAAGATATGCGTGAAAATAATAATAGCAAAAAAAATGGAAACGCTTCAAAAAACACTTGAACGATTACATGTCTGAGTGTTAACGTCATGAGTAAATTACATCCAAGTCGAAGGTTAATCAATAACCTAAAACTATCTTATGATTCGAATTCTCACCAGATCCCAACAAGATCCTAAAGATCAGAGAAATCGCTCATAGAATTAAACAATGATGTGAGAAATGATCTCAAAGATTTCAAAAGACGTATCCGTAGCATGAGAACTGTTCATTGGAAACTCTATGACAGCGACGATTGTAAAACTACCGGTATTTTACCCAACAAAAAGTCTAAACCTATCAACCAAGGACCTCAATCTAAAACTGATTTTGAAAAATTAATGACTAAATTCTTGGATGATCAAAGAGTTTCAATATTTAATCAAAAACAATGTAATGTGATATTATTTTAAAAATAAAAAAAATGAAGAGAATTTCCAAATTAAAATTAAAAAGATGGAAATAAAAATAGATGAGTGGGAGAAGTCTCAAAACATATCTTTAGAACAAACCGATAAGACTGAACCACAACCTCCTCCTCAAGCTCACACCGAGCATGTGAATGTCATATTCACCGGGAGTGGAAAGTCCGATGATTCTCGGAAAACTCAAAAAGATTCACCACCTCCTATTATCGTTAGCAATAAAATAAAAAGATAAACCTATTAAGATAACAAAAAAGGGCAATCATGTGGTAAAAACAAAAGAATATCCATTTTGTGATGTATATAAATACCGATACCAAAAAACACAATACCCTCAACGTATAAATAATGGTTTCAAAAATCCCACTTAACCGTAGTTAAAGTGTATCAAAACAAAATAATAATAATAGAAAAAAAATAGTGATAGTAAAAAAAACTAAAAAAAATAAAAAATTATATAAAAATATATATAAGACACAAAAACATTGCATCTTTAATATTTCGACTGCATTCGACTTGGTGAGTTCTCTTTCTCGATTACTTCATCCAAAAAGAATTTAACAAACTTTGATTTGTATTGTTCGCATGAAACCCTCACGCGACTAAAACACGTGCACTCTATAAAATCATTCTGAGACACCGAGGGGTTTAAAGGCTTGTTGCATGCGCTAAATGCAACTGTGGTGCCTATAAAAGTGCGCTAATTATATTAATTTATTTATCTTGTAGTTGTGTATAATATACAGATTAAAAAAAACAGGTGACTTGGTGGAAGGTCATTTAACACTTAGAAACTTAATATAGTTTAAGAGAAATAAGATTAACCATGTATTGTAAGACAACACTGCAGTGGCGCATTGTTTTCACGCCATATCCTTCATAATTCAACCAAGCACTTATGAGCCCCGGGAAGTTTACATTTTACGCATAATGCTCTACTTAAGTGTAGAGGAGCTCTCGCTCCTCACTAAAATCGAGAACGTAAATGAATCACTTCCAGTAAAGCTCCATCTAGCTATATCTCACTATGGCCCCTTGAATTCCATTTTCCCTTAATTTTCCTTATTTTCTATATTTATCAGTTCTCACATTGAGGGCAATGTTCAACTTAAGTTGGATGTGGTAGCACATACAAAAAAAAAAATCAGTACCCACCAAGTTTTTCCCTGCAGACATTTTCAAACTTTCTACAGTATTTTCAGGAAAAATAAAAAATTAATATACACTTTCCTTTCAAAAATTAAAAATGCATACTGCATAGTTAAGACAAAACCAATCGTGATTACATTTAACAAGCACAAATCAACCACTAATAATTTGTAAGAAATAAATCCTAAAAGAAATCGATATCCATCATTGTACCCAAGAAAAAAAAAAAAAATAATTTTGCCTTTAGCTTGTTCGAGTTAGGGTTAGAATGCAGTCATATTGTCCATATTCCGTCGTACTGATGCTTTACATATCGTCTTTGTCGCCTTTCGAACATTGTGATTATGAAAAAAGCTATATGAGAATGGGCCTGAAATTTAGTATCTCCCAAACTTGAGCTTGATCATCATTTCATAAACCGCATTGAGATTAATTTATAGACAAAGTCTATGAAAAGAGGTAAAAAAAAATCCCTATGCAATCCATGTCTACAGCAGCCTCGCTTTGTGTTGAGATCCCTAAAGTATCCCAAGAGCAAGAAAAATGTGCTGAATGAAGAAGAAGTTTTGTGACAGCCTTAGTTATCACAGTATCTACTAAAAAAAGAGAAAAGGAAAGAAATAATAAAGTTCGAAGTATAAGGCAAAGTTCAGGCACATGGAATCAAGTATCTGCTATTCACCCTTATCGTTATCATGTTTTACCTCTTTTAGATTTCTGTCTAGGACTCTACGCCACAAATACGTCATGTATATTGTCTATACAAGCAAAGGTAATCAACCTAGATTATGGTAAAGCAATTGATTGACTTCACAAATATAAAACCCTATCTTTAGTGACTCTAGCTAGAATTTATAAACAAACACTTTCGCAATGTGAGGTTGCTCTGTTAAATGCCAATGCCTGAAAAGATATAAAAACAGGTAAACACTTATTAATGCGAAAAATGATATTTTCTCTACGTCACGAATAAGAAAGATTTTGTTTTTCTCGCTTTGATTGCTTGAGGGTAAGCAATAGCTAAGTGTGGAGGTATTTGATAATGCCTAATTTATACATGTTTATCGTTTTCGGCGCGCGTTATTGTGTTATTTTTTAATCAATTCTCAAGAACTTTTGGTACGTAAGGGGGGTGTATGATCATTTTTAGTTTACGCGATTTAACTTAACTTTTACAGTTTATGAGCAAACGCGTAAAACCCTAAAAATAAGTTGTGCATTACATAATGTCGTACAATGACCTAAGTTACGAGGTGTTATAAATCTCTAGCCTATAAATACCCTTATTTGGTGCTTGGGATGAAATATCTTCTATCATATCATCACATATATAATTTACAAGAGAAAGATCCAAGAAACTAAAGAAGTACGCCGCACTTATTACAAAGTGTGCCGCACTTTCCACCATCACCAAAACCGCCGCACAATATTGTAAGTGCGCCGCACTTTCATTCAAACTTCCTAAAGAAACGGATAAAGTCCCAATAAATGTTGAGTGCATTAACTCCCTAAGTGCGCCGCATTTTTTCTCAAGTGCGCCGCACTTCTACCCGAAATCAGCCTATAAATAGAGAAGGATTTCTCTCATTTTACACACCTCCACAATAATTCTCTCATCACCCCACACCATCTAATCACAAATTTCAAGGGAGGTGACAGCACCTTAAGGGTTCGGGTCGATTGGATTCAATAGCTTGGGTTTTATTATAGTTTTCATTTGGGAGAACTAATTGTCGAATCGTTGATCTTGTAAACGTTGGTATAATTTCTACAACTCTTTTAATATGAAGTATTCTGAATTCATAATGAATGTTATGTGTTTTGTTACTTTGATTATGGAGTAGTGTTTTTATGTTTGTTTTGGCATAATGTGATCTTGGATATGGAATGTTTGGGTATGTGTTTATTGAATTGGTAAAACATATTTTATATAAGAAAATAAGCTGAAAGGTTTCTTTATAAATGTGTTCTATCAATCCATCTAATATATCAGTTATAATAACTTATAAAGGCCTAAAGGATTTTTTGTTATTAATCGATATAATCACTAGTTATATTTAAAGGCCGAAATGATTTATAACTTGTGATAACTATATTTTCTAAACTTATAAACACTATTCCAAACACTTCATTATCTAAGTGATCATTGCCTAAACAAACATACCTTAATCATTTGATTGAATCATCTTTTAATTGCTTTCTTTGCATTATTCAATATATGCTCGTCTTGGTTAATTTGATCTGTGACAATCTTATTAACCTTAGCACCTTAATTACAAACTGTGAAAACTTTAATTCCTGTGGAACGACCTGGACTTAACTAAAAGCTATACTATACACGAACGGGTATACTTCCCGAGTGTTGTGTTTTTAGTAAAATTGGTATTTCTGGTATTATAAATTTAAAGCTTGGAAAACACACATCACAAAGTAAAAAAATAACGACAAAATTGCAAGTGATCCCCCTTGGGGTACACTCCCCCCTTGCTTGGGGCACCAAGTAATCGAGCTATGGATGCGTTGCTACAAAATGAAGTTAGTAGACAAGCAAATATATATATGACAATCACAAATGCACACATATACATTTTATGCAATAAACATCCATCAACACAACAAATAAAAATAATGTTAAATCCATTATAAGGGATAAAACATAAAATTTGACGTAAAAGTCATTACATGATAAGCTTAAACAATTAAAAATCCTAAACCATGGGATAGGTAACATTTTCCCATATAATCCGAGGGGTGAGGTGAGGTGATTATGCGGCTAATGCGTAAAGTAAGGTGGGTGTGACGAAGGGCCGAGGTGGTGTCGAATGTAGGAGAACATGTAGTTGACACGATTTTGGAGCATTTGGATTTCATGCCTTGTGGTGCTACACATTGACAAAACATGTTGTGGAGATGAGGCATGTCATTTGGATGATCAAAATCCAAAATGTTTGGAGGATTGGGAAAATCTTGATTTCCAAGATTTGGTGGTGGATGGTGGATGTTTTCTAGTGGAGGTGCATTGTTGTTGAGGAGAGGTGTGTTGTTGTTAATGTTGACAAACAATGGTTGGGTTGATGGTAATGGGTCAAATCCGGGTGGTGGATTTAGAAAATCAGAAGGTGGTCTAGAGACATATGGTGGTGGAGATGGACTAGAGGGGCCCGGTGGCCAATTATCCATGGTTTGAACATAAGGATCATTTGGTGACACTTGAAGTGGAGGAAGTTCTTGAGGTTCAAGTTTTATCGGAATGACAAAACAAAGTTTAGGTGGTGGTTCAACATGGGTTGGTGTTGGAGACTCACTTGGTGATGATGAAGAGGTGTAGTGTGTGCTTTTGCTAGAGATTGATTTTCATGGAGCTTGTGGTGGTGAGAGTAATTTCTTTCTAGGAGGTGGTGAAGGAGTTCTCTCATTTAGTTGTTCTTCACTTGATGATGTGAGGTTGACATAGTTTGGATACTTGACACTTATTCTTATGGTTTTTCTTTTAAAGTTTGGTGAATTTTTTTTTGGATGAACTAGTCATAGCTATGAACTAGCAAGGTTGTATGTGAGAATTGTGGTGAAAATGTGAAGAAAATGGTGTTTGAGGGTGATGATTATAAGGAACTCTATGCCCTAGAACCTCCTTTTATACACAAAGGAGTCATATACGGCTTACAATACTTTCCTAAGAATATCAAATCTTTTAAACAAATAAGTTATACATATATTTTACACAAATAACTCATATAAATCACATAAGCAGTACTAACTAACTCAGTAGTACTAACTTCTTCACTAGCAGCATTAACTCCTTCAGCAGCATTAACTTTGTACTAACAGTAGTAACTTTTGTACTAGCAGTAGTAACTACTTAGCATATTTTCAGTCTTTATCTCTAAGCAGTCTTAACTTCCACTAGCAGTAGTAACTTCCTCTAGCAGTACTAACTTTGACTGAGCAGCATTAACATCAATAAGAGCAGCAGTAACTCTAAACAACATCAAGAAGACTTTTAATCCTAACAATCCTCCCCTAAACTTGATATTTATCTCCAAAATCATCAAGTTTCTTCATTTAAAAGCTCCATAATCACCAGGAGGATGCTTCCAAACACTTCATTGATTCTTAAGCTGTTTTGTGAGAAGTTTAAGAAGCTGATATGCCATTTTACTGAAATAATCAGCCTGAAGCTTATTGTTTAGCATATCTGTAATTGTAGGTTCTGTAAGGGGATATCTCTTTTCTACCAGCATGTAAATCATTCCAGATTGCAAACTCAAGCAATGCACTCTACATGTGTCAAATAGCTTCAAGCTTAAAAATTTGTACCTTTGTTGCAACTTCTAGATTTCATCTTCTACATGTGGTTCAAACATTATTTTTAAATTTGTGGAAACCGTAGAGGGGGGGGG
>BQNB010152130.1:0-15813 GCA_026074375.1 Tanacetum coccineum | reverse complement strand
TGTTGGGTGGTGTTGGGTGATGCTGGGTGGTAGTGGTGGGGGGGTGGCGGTAGTGGTGGTACGTGGTGGTGGTAGGTGGTGGTGACGGTAGTCGATGATGGTGTGAGTGGTGGTGGTGGCGATGGCGATTGGTGGTGGTAGTGCTCGGTGGTAATGACTAAGAAAATGAATTGTATCAGACACAATATATAAAGCATTATTAATAGGCAATCCTAAACATTAATGAAGATAATATAAGAGGTGGGAACTAACCAATATTGACACCAAATCCATTTTCACCATTTTCAACACCATGTTTCTCAAGTTTTTTAAAACACTCAAACAGATATACCAGATAAGTACATCCAAGAATCAACATGCATCCATAAGCAAAAACTACAAATTCCCTGGATATCAAAATCTGTAAAAAGTGATATCCTTTCACCCAAACCAGTATAAAAGTTACATGTTTGGTTCATGTGGTTTAACTAAAATTACACTCGTCATCCCTATTCAATTTTAATTACACTAATACAATAACACTTAATTTTTGAACTAGTTACATCAGGGGTCCCTATTGAAAACAATGGTGCAATAATCTATAGTTTCTTATTACACACATAATCCCATCTTTATAACACGGATAGACCCTCTTTTCCAAACTAGAGACTCTCAATGCAAATAGTCTGAAAACTAGAGATTATCTATGCACCGGTCAAAATATTCAAACTCTTGCATTCTCACGATCATCACTTAATTGGCAACTCTGCTAGCGAGGGAGGTAGACGGTCCAGTAACACGCACTTAGCGAGCCTTCATGTTGGATTGGCTAGCCCGATGCATTTCTGCTCAAAGAAAATGAAATGTTTGGGTGTGGTGTGTTAATTTAGGAGTTTAGGATTACGATTTTTTCCGGTTCATTTGTGCATGATATGTGATGTTGAGATTAAATTGTTTTGGATTTGGTTAACTTGTGTTAGACTAGATGGTCTAAATTTAAAGTTTCTGGATCGGTTAGATTAAAACGAATCATTATTTTGGTTTTCAGTTACCGTCCTAAGAATCACATGGGAATCATGAACTGAAAACCGATAGTTTCGAACCATTTAGGTTCCTTTGAACCAATCCGACCAAATAAACACACTCCAGATATCCCACTAGGATTGCCAAGATAGTCGTAATGAAACAAAAACCTTCAAACAAGCCATTGCGTTTTAGTCATGTCAATTTTCCTCAAGGGAGAGCTGGTTAAGTTCGCGTTATGTAGTAAACTAAATGGTTGGATACCATGTTTCCATTAAGACAAATGAAATGAGGCTGCAAGTTACATTCATAACACGATGGCCTTAACTGGTGAATCAAAAAGTTCACAAAGTCTTAACAACCCAAAAGCTAAAAACTAATAAAGTCAGTTTGGTATTCATAAGACACAAGCAACTTAACAAGAGCTGCTAAAAGTTTTTCTAAAATGTAAACAAGTAAAACATCCAGGAAGTAAAGAAACACCAATTGTACAAGACTCTAGTGTGATGTGTTGTTTAGCGTCAAATGTAAGCTTTTTTTTGATGCTATTGCCATTGACTACAAACCATTGGATGAAGGTTGACTCTCTCATCCGTCACCAATTTAACAAAGAATCTCTTGAACAACAAAAACCACATAAGGCCTTTAAGACAAAAACCTTGCACGATGGAATTATCTCTGAAATCTCTAAATATACAGAAAAGAAGTCGTGTGTTGACAGCAAGGACAAAGATGTCCAATGTCGTTATGATGCCATTATAGTTCGTCTTGATCGTCTGAAGGAAGAATTAAAGAATGTGGAGGAGGATAAGGTGAAATGTGAAGGCGAAATGGCTATTTCACGGGCTGAAGAAGTGCAAAGAGACAAGCTCTATTGCGAACCGAGTTAAAGTGGAAAAATACAGAAGTTGGCGTGCCTGAGGCTCAAGCGAGTATAGAGGAGTGGGAGAGGCTCTATAATGAAAGTGTGGATAGAGTAAATCATACAAAGGAGAAATTATCGCACCTTAAAATGTAGTCTCCAAAACTTGCTTTTGGTTTTGAGCCTCTTTGATCTTGGAGATTAATGTTGAAACTGTCACATCATTTGTAGAAAATCCACTGGATGCTGATGGGGGCTCAGGATGAGATACGATGGGGTGTTCATCAACAGTTTCGCCATTAGATGAGTGGTTTTCTCGCAATTGTGCAACGTTCCATTTGACTACAATTTCTAGCTCCGCCCCTGCTTCCACACCCAATATACGACTAACCCCACCACCGTTGATGTTTAGTTCTTTTTCCAACTGGCAGGTTAAAAAAATCCATTATGAGCAAGATACGAGGCAATTAGTATTCCTGTTCCGCGCGCAATAAATGACTTACCGCACCACTGGCGACCCTCGCCGGCAACACACAACTCCACCTCTAACTACCCCTCCCCGACCATCACCATCTCAACCTGTCGTCACTCTTCTCTCTGTCCACCACCACAAATCTGTCCTTCTCCATCGAAATATCATTTTCACTGTAACTGATCACGAGGAACACATAGGATATGATCAAGTTGTGGTTTTATTTATGATTTGTCTGGAGATGTGGCGGCGTTTGTAATGGAGAGAAATGTGGTAGGTAGTCGAGTTGAAGATTGAGAGGTGGGAGAGGACGCATGGTGACTTGACATCATTCTGTGCGATGAAAGATTATGAGGAGATGTGGATGTTGAAGGCATAAGTGGCCGAATATGTGGCATTGGGGCACAGACTTCACTAATTGCTCTTGGATTTCTAGCAAAAGTGGCGGTAGGGTTGTTGCTAGCCGGTCGTCTGCTAGAGGGGGTGATGGGGTTGATGTTAACTCTGATAAGAGGGAGTCATGGGGCTGACACCAGGTGGTGATCTGGTTGTTGTATTGATGGGGCCGGTGGTAAATGGTTTTCAATTGTGAAACCATCATTAAGTTCTGCAGGGAAGAGGAAGCAAAGGGTCATTAAACATGATGAGATCAGATCCATACATAAAAACATATTTTGTAAACATATTTATTTAACAATAATTATATATACTAACCACTGCACAATTTTTTTTGGGTCAAAAGTTAGCTCAATTAACATCTTAATTATTACATACATCTCAGCATATAACACTAAACGGCTGCAGAATCCAAAACAACCTACTACAGAAAAGGTACATATATGGGTTTTACCTTGTGTACGTAACTCGAAAAACTATGAACAATGATCACGTTAGGACCCCATCCTGATTGCCTGCCCAAGCGATAGATCGGTTCAAAATGTCAGAAATGAATATATAAGACAATTTGTGCATCAAAAGCTGACACCACATGTAGAAAGACAAAACTTTAAATCATTGTATTATTACAGATCTAAATCTAAACACAATCGATAAACAAAAAGTTGACAGTTACTTACTTTGGATTGTAGAGATGTGGTGCAATGCCTGGATTAGGCTGAGATAAATTAAACGATCGGATACGTCCGCCATGGCTTTTTGGAGAAATAAGTCAACATATGACTTAATCAAACGTTTTCAGATCAAGTACAAACAAAGTCAGCCGATCATTGACGAAAATCTCAAAATCACATAACCAAAAAGTACTCATAATCACTAATTGCATCAATTAGATTCGAAATTTAAACGAAACAAATGGCATTCAAAATTAACAACAAAAACAGTAACACTTACTAAAACTAACCACAATCAAATGGCAAGCACGATGAACAATAACTCGTTAAATATCAAATAATCAATCAATATAGCCCTAAACCTTCAATATAAACCCTAAACTTTCAATCGTTACCTCGGTAAATGAAGAACGAATTATGAATGAGAATTTATGAAAGTGATGGATAAGTGATAAGTATATTTTAGTTGAAATGTTAGACATAAAAGTTGAGACTGCCCACTTGGTTGTTTGACGCCAGACGATGGTTAAGGGCCGAAAGGTCGTGGGTTTGACTCCCACTCTCAACATTTCTTTTTCTTTTTCTTTTCCTTTTATTGCCACTTCACGAAATTGACATATTGATTTCTCTCCAAAATATATTAAATTATCAATCTTTTTGGTCGGCATACTCACCCTTTACTAACGATCAAGATACAATGAACGTTGAGATTGAACCCATGACTTATTTCTTCAAAAACCCGTCCTTTAACTTATTTCTTTAAAATATACTATGACAGCATATATTTGTTCTCCCTTTTCCTCCTTTTGTAACTAAAACACATATAGGAGGATGATAGCTCCAAAACCTGTTTTTAAAACATTAGAAAAAAGATGATACATCCTCCATGGCTGTAAATTTGCCACGCCAAGATACAAACATTCTCACTTTTGTCCGCAACTTTCACTAAACCACAAGGACGATTTATGCAATTTACACATCTTAGGGACGTAATAAACTTATATAACCCGAAAAGTTTCAAAATAATCACAAAAAGTGAGGTTATGAAACATAACCTCAAAACCAAATAAGCCATTAGCCGGCTATGTAATCCGAAACAAAAATAGCCTCATTCCGTGAGTCAGGCTCATATGTGCAAATACAAAAACCGGATCAAAGTGATCCGAACCAGCCATGGCTGCAAAAACCGGTTCAGGTCGGGTTGCCCTGCCAACTTACGGGTTTGCCGAATCCTAGATTTTTGGTCCCTGTGGTTTTTTTTCACCAGGTTTAGTCCTTGTGGTTTTGATCCATTGCGGGTTTGGTCCGACAACGTTTTGCACTGGCCCAAAATCATTAACCCACCAACGAAAGAACTGGCCCAAAATCAAATATAAAAAGAAAACTTACAAAACAGACCATCAACTTTTAACTATTTATGAATTTTTTATATAATAAACTTTATTTATCAAATATATAGCACATATCTACTGATTCATTCAGATAAAAAATACCATCAAAAGGATCTTCGAATTGCGAACAAAATGAGCCCAATATTAAAATGCTTCTGACACACGCACGATTTTATAAAAATGTTGAAGTTTAATATAAATAGTTTACAAAACGTATCTCAACTTTTAACTATTTACTACTTTTTTGTATAATAAACATTATTTTTCAAATATATATCACATATTTACCGATTCATTCAGATCAAAACATACCCGCGGAAAGATCTTCGAGTTGCGAACAAAACGAGTCCAATATTTCAATGCTTCTGACATACGTACGATTTTATAAAAAATTTTAAAGTTTAATGTATATATATATTTAAAAATAAAACTTTCAAAACACACCATAAACCACCTAATAACTTTAAAATAAACGACAAGGTCACGAACGTGTTGAAGTTTAATGCATATATATTTAAAAAAAAAACTTTCAAAACACACTCTAAACTACCAAATAACTTAAAAATGAACGACAGGGGTCACGAACGTACAATTCTGTGAAAATTTAAATTATATAAATAACCTATAGTTTTTTGCCATTTACGACTGTATTTAGAAACATATTTCGCATTCAAATTTATATTTATATACATACTAAAAGTCGTTTGCTCTATAAATAACGTATATTTTTGCCCCAAAGACAAATACTCATTCAAATTCCGTAATTGTTAAAAAATGCTCAGTGAAATAAAGTATAAAACGTTTTGTTCATTTTCATCACATTCGGACAATGATATTATGCATTATGCATTACAGTGTGCATATTTTTTTAAGACATGCGTATATTCCTTACGACCAAACACCGGTCCTACACAATATTTAACAAAACATTCAGAACTCGTGTAAGATATACATCACATAATATGCTCTAATCTGGTTACCTTTTTGGGAGCTGAAACATGTGTAGCAACTTCCTGGTAATTTTCCTCATTCTAATCAAAATCGTTAGGATTATACTCTACATCTTTGTCATTGGTATCCCTATCTTTCTTTCTCCTTTTCTTTGTATTTTCAGCTACTGCTAAACTTGTGAAACACTTGGCAATATTTTTAACTCCCAACTCTCGAAATCTGTCTTGGTTCTCCTGGAACCTCAACATTTGACTTCGCTCCTAATCGCTCATAATGTCTTGGGCACCTTGATTATGCATTTGTTTGTTTCCCATCACTGATGTTTTAAGAATCCTGCAACAACATTAAAAGTTATATTAGTATCGGTTGTAGCATTTCAAGATGAGCATAACTTATATAGAAAGAGTATAACACTTAAACGGTACTAATTCATGTTTATATGAACATTCTGCAAAAACTTTGAAGATGATGAAACCACTAGTGTACATAGTACTTTTTCATTCAATATGTAGTAAACGCAAAACATTACAACACATAAACCAATCAAAGGAAACATTGCAACTCTAAAAAAGGTAATATAAATTTTGATCGACGTTTCTTAGTCATGCAGTCAAATATCTGATAGTACAAATGACAACCTAAATGACATAAAAACCGGCACACGTACAATGACAAAACAAATTAAGTTCCATGACACTTAAGAAAATGTAGCATGGTTTCTTTTTTTTCATTTTCCTTTCCAATCGTATGTAGGTATGAGAAAATGAAACTAGTGTTTAAACCAAACAAATATTAACACGTTGAAGTGTGCATTTATAGATTTTCCTTTTAGTTATCACTTATACTAAAATCAGATGTAACAAAAAGTTGTTTATTAAACATTGCAAGATAACAAATTCATTAGCTAGAAGATTAGGCACCATGTTTCAACTTAGCCCAATTATTGTATTTTCAAACTAACCTTTCAATAGCAACAGGTACTCAATGTAAAAAATGAAAATGAAGTGTCCCCATTTATATATTTATTTACTTATGAATGATAGAACTTCATATTTTTCTCTGTACATAAATAGTATAACCATCCAAACTTAAAACATGTCACACCTTCCATTTAAGTGCGCAGGTGATAGAAAAATAAAGGGTTAGCTTTGTATGCTTATAGCGTGCACATTGTGCACCAACAAATTTTACCCCACAATCACTATACCTAAGATACTTATTTCCATGGTATACAATTTACATCACATGTTAATCTTGCAATCATGTCTAAGTATAAAAGACAATTTAGTAGTGAAATGGCCACAAAAATAAACGACATAAAAGCGATGGAAAAAAATCAATTTCCATGATACTTTGTAAATCCATTGCGATGTTTGGGTGATTCAACCAATCAAGTCTTACTTCCAGACCTATATAATGTCATGATCCCTGGGGTGTTTCTTTTCCACTTAATGAGCGAGCCCAAACATTTTTTCATCTTATTAGGAGGTCTACAAAAATCTCTCTATCGATTCAGTGGCTAATCTAAACATTTCTCCAAACCACTTAATTTAATAAACAACTCCTAAGTAAGATAAGTTTAAAAAATCCAACATTTTATTTATTTATCAAAATACACTACTAGATCCTACTGTGACAAACATTTGTGTGTGCAATCCATATTACTAATTTTATTTTTGTGGATTTTCATCAAACACTTGGTGTTCAAAAGATATAATGGGTAATTTTAATATATATTCCATCTATCCATAAAAGAAATTCGCACATATAATCAATGTAGAGAAATATATATGATTTCAAAGTGCTAATAAACATATGCATTAAATAAATTGATACTTATCAACAACAATAAATATCTCATCCCCAAAAGAAATTGGTACTTAATATGCAATTTCTAATATTAAAAACGAAACAATTACCTCTTACTAGTCATAGTATTTGTATAAACTATACAAGGTGGAAGAACATTCGAGCAGGGATTAAGGGTTGGGCGATGTACTATGATGGCTAAGCTATATACCAATTACTCAATCTTGGAGGGGATTATATAAGGTTAAAAAGAACACCCAAAAAAACCCGACCACAATTTAGGAGGATTCTAGAATTTTATAGATGTTAAAAGGTATGGTGAAAAAAACGCATTCTCCTCGTTCCAAGCTTCGAAACGGCTGGTCTTGGGCCTAAAACGGATTATCTGAGCCCAAGTTATGCTCCTTTGAAAAAGGGCCTTTTCTTCACACGATATTGGGCCTCTAAAAACAAATGGGCCCGTTCTTCAACACTTGGGCCTGCATCACCCACTATCCAGTAACCTCTGCTTGAAATAATAAATGCACAAAATTAATATCTGCATCGCATGTAGTCTCTTTTACCTTTCAGCTTCAATAAATATGTTAGATACGGCTTTTGAAATAATCAGATAATCATCTACTAAGTGGCAGCAATATATCAGTTTGATTTGCATCTGTGGTAACAACATAACAAAATCATCCAACACAGCCATAGGCTGCAAATTTACCAATTTGCCCCGCCAAGAAGCGAATCATTTCTATTATAAATTTAAGAGAAAATCAAAGTGGGGTAAAAGACGAGCGTATATTAATCATTTGACAAAACATGATCCAAAACAACCTTTTCATACTTTATTGTTCCAAAGTACAAATTGCAATGCGAACAAGTAAGCTCAGATAAATTAAACAATCCGAAAAAGATGATACATCCGCCATGGTTGGCTGCATATTTTTTGATTTGCCCCGCCAAGATATGAACAATCTTACTTTTGTCTACAAATTTACATGGTGGATTATTGGTATTATAGCCACCGATGGAGGAAAAATCATGGTTACCCAAAAAAAAGGTCCCAGGTTCGAATCGTGGTGAGCCAATAACCCTCAAGTGGCTACACCAACCTACTTGAAGGCAGTGTTGTAAATATCGGCCTTGGCGGCCGATATATCACTGACATATCGCTTATCGGGGGACAACCGATACGTTTTTTCACTAATCGGACAAAAAACTTGATTTTCGTCAATATCGGTCAAAATTGGTCAAATCGGTGCTTGGCGGTCAAAATCGGTGCTTCGCGGTCAAAATCAGTGCTTGGCGGTCAAAATCGGCCACCAAGGTCAACGGCGGTCAACTGATCAGTGGATTTTTGGTGGTCTGATTATTTTTTTGTTGTTTTCCGATGAAGAAGTTCTTTCAAAGGAGGGAAAAGATGAAAGAGAAGAAAGATGGGATGTTTGGAGAGATAAGGTTGTTGGGTTGTTTGGAGAGATCAGCTTCTTTTATATGTTTAATAAGAAAATCAAGATAACAAGAAGAGTTCGTGTGGTTTGTTTGGAATAAAAGTTTGGATTACCTCGGTATGTGTATGAATGAAATTAGGTAAGATGTGTATTCTTATACCTGAATGAAAAAAAAAATTTTTTTAGGGGGGATTTTTTGTTTTTATTTTTTTTTGCTTGGACATAATGGTGAAATGGCTGGTCAAATAGAAATGGCTGAAAATCTGTCATCTGATATTTGTGATAATTATGGCTTGGGCCTTTAATCCTAATTAAACAAGGGGTAAAATATTTCGAATGGGGTGAAATACATTCGATGACTCTTTTAGACCAACTAACTGGCCCAACATTAAATTAATGAATTATTAAAAAACATCACAAAATTACACATAATATAAATTTCAACCAACATATATATAACTAAAAATATAAAGAGACTAATAAATTTAATAAAAATATGTAAATTATTTGTTAAAAAATAAATTCCTTTATTATTTATGGTCTCCGCCGAGAAACCGATATATCACCGCCGAAGACCCGATATCGCTTAAAGGTGGTCCGACAGCCGAGGATATATACAACATTTATTTTTTTTTTTTTTTTTTGTGTTGTGTGGGTGGGGTTCTGCTTAAAGGGGTAGGCCTTACCACAAGTTTAGTCAGTGTGGTAATCGGCTCAAACCTCGTGGAATAGTTGGCAAAACAATCAAACAAAGAGGATATATATACCATGGATGCAAATTTACCAAATTGCCCCGCCAAGATGCAGAACATCTCAACTTTACTCGAATCCACTTAGACGCATTCAAATTCGATTGTTACGGCCTATTTAAACACGTGACAATTTTTGTAATTTACTAAAATCGTAAACACATTAGGTTGTTTTCCTGATTATGGTTACCCAGGGAGGACGAATATTTGACTTATATGTATGTGACATATCCCATGTCCGGTTTCGACCTCAATACACATAGCTATATTAACAGCCACAAGAAAACCTTCTAATAAGCTCACAGGTAAAAAAGTGAGCTTATAGAATAAGCCAAATACTTAAACTAATACTTTTGTGCTCCTACAAAAGGGACAATACAAGTCAATTATCAGCGTATATCGTGTTTGAGTTGCTTAAGCGATAACAATGCTGTCAAATCTTCCAATTTGCCCGCCAAAGCGAATCTTCTCAACTATACTTGAGGTTTGTGGTTTGTGTTGTTCTTGAATTTTTTTTATAATTAATTGTAAATTCAAAATAAAATCAAAGTGGGGAAGAAGACGACGGTATATTAGTCATTTCGCACACCTTTGACCAACAGTCAAGGCAAAATTTCCTCATTGAGTCCGAGTGTAAAATTGTTTGGCTCAGATGTGCAGATATGGAACCGGATAAAAAGGGATGGGAAGCCGCCATGGCTGAAAACACAATTCAGGTTGGTTTGCTCCACCTAGTTACACGTCGATTTTCACCCATTATCGAGTGACTTGTTAGTCCGGAAACATATAAACAACAAAGAAAACCTTTTTTTCCCCCCCCCCAAAAAAAAATCCCGGCCCCCCCTTTGGTTGGCAAGAGTCTCCCCCACCTTTGAATAAAAAATTTCGTCAGCTCGATAAGTAACTGGAAATAAAGAGAATCATGCGACTCGTGCTGATCTTACAAGGGTTGTTGAATGTTGTTAATTATGAGATGTAACAGAATGCTAATACGATGAATTGTAAGGAATAATAGTGTTTGGGATTTGCTTATGCTGCAAAAACAGTAACAAAGTGATCATGTTTATGAGGATCAGACTCGAAGAGCGTTTAATTTATGTCGATGTAGGATGTTTGACCAGGTTAAGAGGATAAATCAGACATGGGTGCAAATATATCTAATGGTTGCAATGTGAATAATCAAGTGCTGTAACTTTCACATTACCATCCAGATAGATATACTATTGCCCCACCAAGACACATTCATAGTGACAGTATCGGGGGTAACATTGGCACCAAAAGGGCGTGGGTTCATGTCTCACTTGAGACTTATGTGTTGCATTAGGTGGTATGATATTAATAGTAGTACTTGATAGCTCGAAAGTAGAAATTGCAATGCGAACAAGTAGGTTGAGATAAATTAAACGATCGGATACGTCCGCCATGGCTTTTTGGAGAAATAAGTCAATGTATGACATAATCAAACGTTTTCAGATCAAGTACAAACAAAGTCACCCGATCATTGACGAAAATCTCAAAATCACATAACCAAAAAGTACACATAATCACTTATTGCATCAATTAGATTCGAAATTTAAACGAAATGAATGGCATTCAAAATTAACAACAAAAACAGTAACACTTACTAAAACTAACCGCAGTCAAATGGCAAGCACGATGAACAATAACTCGTTAAATATCAAATAATCAATCAATATAGCCCTAAACCTTCAATATAACCCTAAACCTTCAATATAAACCCTAAACTTTCAATCATTACCTCGGTAAATGAAGAACGAATTATTAATGAGAATTTATGAAAGTGATGGATAAGTGATAAGTATATTTTAGTTGACATGTTAGACATAAAAGTTGAGACTGCCCACTTGGTTGTTTGACGCCAGACGATGGTTAAGGGCCGAAAGGTCGTGGGTTTGACTCCCACTCTCAACATTTCTTTTTCTTTTTCTTTTTCTTTTCCTTTTCCTGCCACTTCACGAAATTGATATATTGATTTCTCTCCAAAAGGTATTAAATTAACAGTCTTTTTGGTCGGCATACTCACCCTTTACTAACGATCAAGCTAGGAGTTGAGATTGAAACCATGACTTATTTCTCCAAAACCCGTCCTTTAACTTATTTCTTTAAAATATTCTATAACAGCATATATTTGTTCTCCCTTTTCCTCCTTTTCTAACTAAAACACATATAGGAGGATGATGGCTCCAAAACCCGTTTTTAAAACATTGGAAAAAAGATGATACATCCGCCATGGCTGCAAATTTTCCGCGCCAAGATACAAATATTGTCACTTTTTTCCGCAACATTCACTAAACCACAAGGACGATTTCTGCAATTTACACATCTTAGAGACGTAATAAACCTATATAACCCGAAAAGTTTCAAAATAAGCACAAAAAGTGAGGTTATGAAACATAACCTCAAAACCAAATAAGCCATTAGCCGGCTATGTGATCCGAAACAAAAATAGCCTCATTTCGTGAGTCAGGCTCATTTGTGAAAATACAAAAATTGGATCAAAATGATCCGAACCCGCCATGGCTGCAAAAACCGTTCAAGTCGGGTTGCCCCGCCAAGATACAGATTTGCCGAATCCAACATTTTTTGTCCCTGTGGTTTTTTTTCACCGGGTTTAGTCCTTGTGGTTTTGATCCATTGCGGGTTTGGTCCGACAACGTCTTGCATAAAATAAAATTTTTTTTGTGTGTTGGTGTGTGTGTTTTTTTTGGTGTGGGGGGTGTTTGTGTGTGGTTTTTTGGTGTGTGTGTGTGTGTTTTGGGTGGGTTGTGTGTGGTAAAAAAAAAAAATTTTTTAAAAAACTAGCCCCAAAAACCCGTAACCCACCAAAAAAAGAAACTGGACCCAAAATCAAATATAAAAAGAATAGTTTACAAAACTGACCCATCAATTTTTAACTATTTATGAATTTTTATATAATAAACCTTTATGTATCAAATAATAGCACAGATCCTACCATTCAAATGAGAGAAAAAATACCACCAAAAGGTTCTACGAATTGCGAACAAAATGACCCAATATTAAAATGCTTCTTAAACACCGCACGATTTAAAAAAGTGTTGAAGTTTAATATAAATAGTATACAAAGCGTACCTCAACTTTTAACTATTTACGACTTTTTTATATAATAAACATTATTTTTCAAATATATATCACATATCTACCGATTCATTCAGATCACCACATACCCACGGAAAGATCTTCGAATTGCGAACAAAACGAGTTTAATATTGCCATGCTTATGACATACATACGATTTTATTAAAAATGTTGAAGTTTAATGTATATATATTTAAAAATAAAACTTTCAAAACACACCATAAACCACCTAATAACTTTAAAATAAACGATAGGGTCACGAACGTGTTGAAGTTTAATGCATATATATTAATTATAGCTCGTCTTGATCGTCCGAAGGAAGAATTAAAGAATGTGGAGGAGGAGCTAGTGAAATGTGAAGGCGAAATGGCTATTTCACGGGCTGAAGAAGTGCAGAGAGACAAGCTCTATTGCGAACCGAGTTAAAAAGGAAAAATACAGAAGCTGGCGTGCCTGAGGCTCAAGCGAGTATAGAGGAGTGGGAGAAGCTCTATAATGAAAGTGTGGATAGAGTAAATCATACAAAGGAGAAATTATCGCACCTTAAAATGTAGTCTCCAAAACTTTCTTTTGGTTTTGAGCCTCTTTGATCTTGGAGATTAATGTTGAAACTGTCACATCATTTCTAGCTCCGCCCCTGCTTCCACACCCAATATATGACTAACCCCACCACCGTTGATGTTTAGTTCTTTTTCCAACAGGCAGGTTAAAAAAAATCCATTATGAGCAAGATACGAGGCAATTAGTATTCCTCTTCCGCGCGCAATAAATGACTTACCCCACCACTGGCGACCCTCGCCGGCAACACCCAACTCCACCTCTAACTACCCCTCCCCGACCATCACCATCTCAACCTGTCGTCACTCTATCCACCACCACAAATCTGTCCTTCTCCATCGAAATATCATTTTCAATGTAACAGATCACGAGGAACACATAGGATATGATCAAGTTGTGGTTTTATTTATGATTTGTCTTGAGATGTGGCGGCATTTGTAATGGCGAGAAATGTGGTAGGTAGTCGAGTTGAATATTGAGAGGTGAGAGAGGACGCATGGTGACTTGACATCATTCTGTGCGATGAAAGATTATGAGGAGATGTGGTAGGTAGTCGAGTTGAATATTGAGAGGCGTAAGTGGCCGAATATGTGGCGCTGGGGCACAGACTTCACTAATTGCTCTTGGATTTCTAGCAAAAGTGGCGGTAGGGTTGTTGCTAGCCGGTCGTTTGCTAGAGGGGGTGATGGGGTTGATGTTAATTCTGATAAGAGGGAGTCATGAGGCTGACACCAGGTGGTGATCTGGCCGGTGGTAAATGGTTTTCAATTGTGAAACCATCCTTAAGTTCTGCAGGAAAGAGGAAGCAAAGGGTCATTAAACATGATGAGATCAGATCCATACATAAAAACATATTTTGTAAACATATTTATTTAACAATAATTATATATACTAACCACTGCACAATTTTTTTTGGGTCAAAAGTTAGCTCAATTAACATCTTAATTATTACATACATCTCAGCATATGACACAAAACGACTGCAGAATCCAAAATAACCTACTACAGAAAAGGTACATATATGGGTTTTACCTTGTGTACGTAACTCGAAAAACTATGAACAATGATCACGTTAGGACCCCATCCTGATTGCCTGCCCAATCGATAGATCGGTTCAAAATGTGAGAAATGAATATATAAGACAATTTGTGCATCAAAAGCTGACACCACATGCAGAAAGACAAAACTTTAAATCATTGTATTATTGCAGATCTAAATATAAACACAATCGATAAACAAAAAGTTGACTGTTACTTACTTTGGATTGTAGAGATGTGGTGCAATGCCTGGATTAGGCTGAGATAAACTAAACGATCGGATACGTCCGCCATGGCTTTTTGGAGAAATAAGTCAACATATGACATAATCAAACGTTTTCAGATCAAGTACAAACAAAGTCAGCCGATCATTGATGAAAATCTCAAAATCACATAACCAAAAAGTACTCATAATCACTAATTTCATCAATTAGATTCGAAATTTAAACGAAACGAATGGCATTCAAAATTAACAACAAAAACAGTAACACTTACTAAAACTAACCACAATCAAATGGCAAGCACGATGAACAATAACTCGTTAAATATCAAATAATCAACCAATATAGCCCTAAACCTTCAATATAAACCCTAAATTTTCAATTGTTACCTCGGTAAATGAAGAACGAATTGTGAATGAGAATTTATGAAAGTGATGGATAAGTGATAAGTATATTTTAGTTGAAATGTTAGACATAAAAGTTGAGACTGCCCACTTGGTTGTTTGACGCCAGACGATGGTTAAGGGCCGAAAGGTCGTGGGTTTGACTCCCACTCTCAACATTTCTTTTTCTTTTTCTTTTCCTTTTCTTGCTACTTCACGAAATTGACGTATTGATTTCTCTCCAAAAGATATTAAATTATCAGTCTTTTTGGTCGGCATACTCACCCTTTACTAACGATCAAGATACAATGAACGTTGAGATTGAACCCATGACTTATTTCTTCAAAAACCTGTCCTTTAACTTATTTCTTTAAAATATACTATGACGGCATATATTTGTTCTCCCTTTTCCTCCTTTTGTACACATATAGGAGGATGATAGCTTCAAAACCTGTTTTTAAAACATTAGAAAAAAGATGATACATCCTCCATGGGTGTAAATTTGCCACGCCAAGATACAAACATTCTCACTTTTGTCCGCAACTTTCACTAAACCACAAGGACGATTTATGCAATTTACACATCTTAGGGACGTAATAAACTTATATAACCCGAAAAGTTTCAAAATAATCACAAAAAGTGTGGTTATGAAACATAACCTCAAAACCAAATAAGCCATTAGCCGGCTATGTAATCCGAAACAAAAATAGCCTCATTTCGTGAGTCAGGCTCATATGTGCAAATACAAAAAC
>BQNB010152129.1:0-15814 GCA_026074375.1 Tanacetum coccineum | reverse complement strand
GAAGATCTTTTAAATCTTTCAAGATTTGCGCTTCGACATTAGCTACGCGGACGCTTTACTTTTGATGCCAAGATTTGCCCCTACCATTAAGAATTTGCTCATGAATAAGGAAAAGTTGTTTGAATTAGCTAAGATACCGTTGAATGAGAATTGCTCGGCGATGCTCCTTAAGAAGCTTCCTGAAAAGCTTGGAGATCCCGAAAAGTTTCTTATACCATGTGATTTCCCGGGAATGGATGTATGTCATGCCTTGGCCGATCTTTGCGCGAGCATAAATCTTATGCCTCTTTCCATTTGGAAAAAGCTTTCCTTACCCGAACTTACCCCCACGCAGATGACTTTAGAATTAGCCGAAGACGTCTTTGTCAAAGTTGGGAGTTTTCACTTTCCTACCGACTTTGTTGTTGTTGATTTTGAAGCCGGTCCTTAGGTTCCTCTCATTCTTGGGAGATCCTTTTTGAGGATCGGCCGTGCTTTAATCTACGTGTACGAAGGAGAGCTTATCTTAAGGAACGGGGATGAACGATTAATTTTTCATGTCGATAAGCATCCTCAAAAGCATGCAAACGAGTCAATTAAAATGATTAATTTCATTGATGTCTCATGCGAGGATAGTTTTGGAGAAGTTTTAAGATTGAAGAAATCAAATCATTTCTCGAGTGGCAGTACCACTCTGCTTTCTGATTCTCGTCCTAGTCTTATAACTTTTGAGACTAGCGATTCTCTTCTTGAGGAGTTCGTTGATGAACTCGCTCTTCTTGACCCATTTCCACCAGGAAATGAGGATGTTGATTTCAAAGCCGATCTTAGAGAAATTGAATTGTTGCTTAACCGTGATCCGTCAACAAATTTTTCACCTACGATTACGATTGATCCTAATCCCGAGAGGTTCACCAACGAACCTGCTCTAGTTTGCTTACCTCCACCCGATGATGACAAGTCATTTTTTAAGGAGGATGTTCAAGAAGAAAATTTTCAAGTTTATTCAAACCCTCTTTTTGAATTTGATGACAATTACAACTCCAGTGACATTAATCCTCTTTTTAAAGAGATATTAGAGGATGTCGAGAGCAAGGACTCCAATGTTTCTAATTTTGATGAGCCAGTTTTACTTAACACACCTCTTTTCGATGAGGATGAGTGTTTCGACCCCGGGGTTATGGAGAAAAAAATTTCTCCATCATATGTGAGATTATCCTCTAAGGATCGCCATTATCTTTTCTTCATAATTGTTTTCTCCTTCGGGAGTGAGGACACTATTTTTAACCCTGGCATTTATGCTTTTCATTTTTCTTCTCTTGAGCCGGTGGCATTTGAACGTCAAATGGAAGTTTGCTGTTCCACTTGTTTTAGCCCCATGGACAACTAAATGCGGGGATCGAGTCAAGCTATGTGACTCGGTAACCAAAAACAAATCACTTCGTGGGAGGCACCCCATGCTTATCCATTTTTCTTCTTTCTTATTTCTAATGTGATGTGAGGAGGCTTGTACTCTTCCGATTCTTGTTATTAGTGCTTGTGATTGTTTGTAGGATTGACCCAAAATTTTTGAAGACTCTCGTGTTCAGTGTTTTGTCCCGGTCCACTCGAGCTTCCTAGCCTTTGCTTGCCATTAGTTTGGAGAAATCCGATATCCTAGATTATTATCGACTAACATTTATCTTGTAGCATACTTGATAAACGGCTTAAGATTTTTGTGATACTTTCTCCATGCTCGGATTATGCATTCGACTTTTTGAGTTGTATGGGGTTTTGAGCCTTAGACTAGGAAACATTAAGGACAATGTTTAATTTTAGTATGGGGTAGTATATCTTCGATATGATCTTACCCACTTTTGCTCGTTGTTCTCACGTACCCCGTTTTCCCGCAAAAATTTTAATTTTTAAGTTTTATATAACCTTTTAAAAAAATGTGAAAAAATGATGAAAAATAGAAAATAGTTGATAAAAAATAAGTATTTTGACACGAATGTAGGCTTTCCGTTGGTGAGAACAAAAGTAAATTTTGACCCAACCGGTTTTATATATCTTAGCTTTCTCCTTAACGTAAATAGATTGAAATTTGCTAATCTTTTATACAATGAGCTATAAAACGCAAGTCTAGCTTTTAAAAAAGTCAAGACTTTGCAAGTTCCCATAATTGATTTTAAATATGCGAAGATCAATTTGTTAGGCTAAGCATTCACGAGTTTCTTTCTTAGAAATTTTAAATTGTGAAGAACAAGAGATGATAGAGTAGATTATAAGTTTTGATGCTAAACATAGAATAGTTGGATTTCTTTAAGTCTCATAAGTGTTAATTGTGGCTTTTTTCCCCATTAGCTTGTTTCACCTTTATATAATTGTTTAATAAATAGAGTTGTGCGGTTTTTTGGTTAATAATTAGTTAATAGAAGTTTTCTTTAGTTCCTTTGTGATCAAGATGAGTACACATCAGAAATACTTAATTTGACATACTATATGTATCACATTAATAAATATTTTGCTTATCCCTTAAAGAGCCTTAGGGTAAATGGGGTAAGTAGAATTTAATAAGTGAAATTATAGCCTTATTAATTCCTTAAAGAGCCTTAGGGTATATGGAATGGATATTGTTGCTTAATTTTTGTCTTGTTTGTACCTTAAAGAGCCTTAGGGTATATGGTGCAAATAAGATTGGTCTATTTATGTCTTAAAGAGTCTTAGGGTATATGACATGAATGGTGCCATGCTTAAGTAACCTAAGAAAAGCTAAATTTCGGTCGCCTCAATGTGGACTTAATTTTGAAGAACAATTGATCTTTTGAAAAGAGCTAGGAACTAATTATTGCGTTTTTAACCGTTACGCTTTATTTTTTATATTAATAAGTATCGAAATAAAGTCTTAAAGTGCCTTCGGGTATATGACTTAAATAAAATCTTGAGATACAAAACTAGGAATAAGGGAGAAAAAGTAATACACAATTAGCTTTATGTATAATAATTGTCGGGAGTGAAAAGTTCACAAATTACAAATATGAGTAGTGTTAGCATTTTAACTGATATTTAGCTGGTGATTTTTCGTTTTAAGCTTGGTTTGGAGCGAGTGAAAAGGTCGAGAACGATGAATTTATCCTTTTCGGAGCATTCCTCCGATCGAAAAATCATCTTGTTCTATGATCCCTAACGGTTATGGAAATAACGAAAGTCGGAATATTCTAGGTACTTGCTAAAAAAAATATAAAAAAAATAATTAAAAATAATAATAAAAAAAATAATAAAAAAAAAATATTATAAAATAGAAAAAGTTATGAAATGGGAAATGGGGTGTTTCTAAAAGCGTTGTGGTTTCTTGTACTCTCTCCCATAAAAGTCTTCGCTACTTTTAAAGATTAGTTTTAGGAGTTTTTTGAGGTATTTGTTTTAAGGCATCATATAGAGAATTGCGTGAGGACACATCAATCACTTAGTTTGGGGAATTTTGATATGTGAGAAATCACATATCCTTTTTATACCAAAATGGCATTAAAATGATCAAATTGTGCAAAATATGTTTGTATATTGCTTGTTTTGTCATTTGTATTGTGTAGGTACGGATATTGCAAAAATACAAGAAAACGGTCAAAACCGGACACACACAAACGTCCGTAGCGCGCGGATCGAGGGTTGGGGTGGTTAACAATAACAGGGAGTTTCTTCAGCAAAGTGTCAACAAAGTCAAACGCTTGGGTCAAACCACAAAATACAAAATAACCCAAATAACCTTAATGTTAAATTAAATTACAACCAAAAACCCTAAATCAATAACACCCGTTATCCTCTTTTATTAAGAAGCAATCGGCTTATCTATTAAAATCTATAAATCCAATTATCCCGAGCCCAAATTAACATCACCGAGCGTGAGCGCCCATTCTTTTTAATCCCAGCCAAGTCAAACCCCACCATTTTCCCGGGTCAAGCAACAAACCCATTCAGAGAAACGTTAAAAAAGGCGTGCCACACAAATCTATACTACATCATACTATCGTCCGCCCCAAACACACAATTACACCTTGCAGAGAATCAAAAGTGTTAAATCGCGAGGACTCTCCTCGCAACGGCCTTGAAGTACCTTAGTACATACTGTGCCAAGCTTGGCAGCGCGCGAGTATCTCTATCATACTCAGGGCAGCTACACGCTTTAGTCAAATATTCAAAGAGAAATCACAACGCAGTCGTCCACACCACACACAAGACTTACGGACCAAAAGATGGAGGAAATTTTACACACACTCAATGACAAACGAAGCACAAAGCCTATGACCCATGGCCACCTGGCAATCTCTCGTTATGTGCACACCACAATTTTGACATCCAACAATTACACAACGGTGCCTCTAATTGATGAGGCAAGGAATCAATGGTTGAATCGAAGACATCTATTGCGCGCGTGCGTGCGAACACATCCAAGACCCACACTAAGTGGCCCCTTCTCTCCTCAAAGCCTATAAATACAAGACCTTCTTCACTCACAGAGGATATCTTTTGCTTATCTAGTCTAGCTTAGTGTAGACGTAGCTTATTGTATTTTTTTTAGCTTAATGTCATTTAGATTTTTGTAATCTTCCCTTATCAAAAGTATTGCATTCATAGTTTTCATTAATCTCTCTCATTTAAACATTTGACTTTATCTTACACACACAAGTTTTTACTTTAAGAGTCTAAAATAGTTTTCACAACCTAAAGACTTTCAATTATTCTTACATAAGCTCTCAATAAGCTGTTATATCTACTTTTAAGCTAGCTAATTACTCAACTAAGCTCTTAAAAGCTTAGTTGAGCTAATCTTATTCAAACGTATATATTTGATTTATTAAATTATGAAAATATTGTATCACTGTTCGGGCTATCATAATCCAGAGGCCGTGTAGTATGGTTTGAGGAGGCAGAGCACTTTAAATTGTAAACTCAGCAAACTCGTCAAAATGAAAACTCAAATGAAACCCTTCATATGAAATTCCCTAGTAGTGATACGATAAGATTTTAAGTTTTTTCAAAAGTTAGTCGATGAAAAATTACGTTAAATATATAACGTAATAATGCGTCGATTTATGATTAATAACGATAAATGTGTCGGGTTTTAATAAAATCGAGTTTTATAATATTAATATATATTTTTATAATTTATATAAAAATATTATATTTTATATTTTTAAGTTTGCAAAATTGGCAATATATACCCTTGGTTTATAAACTTTTACAACTTTAGTCCTTTATATATAAAGTATATATAATTTAAACCTTTAACTTTGAAACTTGGCAAAATAGGTCCTTATAGTTATAACTTTATAATAATGACATTTTCAGCCCCTTTAGTTATAAATTTCAGAAAGTTACGATATATACCCCTATGCATGGAAATATTTGCAAAACAAGTCCAAAAAGCCATGCAAGCTTATTTTAAGATTCCAAATGATATTTGCAGGTTATAGCTTATTAGAATAAGCAAAAATAAGATGTTCTAATGTAACAAAAGTTTAGAAAAAGGATTCGTTAGCTAGAATATCAAAACGGGTCATTTTTAGGGTTTTAATCGAAAACACATGGGTTTGAGGATTCAAAGCTTCAAACAAGAGTTCATATATGATATTAAGAGTATTATGAACATTTTAATACAGAATATAAGCTTATGGAACAAGATCTTAGGCTTACTTTAGCTAAAATGGGTCAAAATAGGGTTTTCGGGTTCGTACGCCTAGTAACGACTTCAAGGCTTTGTTTTTCTTGATTCTTGAATTCTATTTTGAGCTTAGAGACTTCTATTGATCCTTCTTGGTCTGAGTTAGAACTCCATTGATGAGTATATAAGTTTTTGATGTGTGATTTGAAAGGGGTGTGGAATTCGGCTATTTCTAGGGTGAAAACACCTTTGGTCCCCAAGTTTTCTTAGGGATTAAGGGTTAGGATCTGTAGTATGATGACTAATGAGTCCTATCTGAGTATTGAGGGCTAGGGAGTGTAGCTTTGCAAGGTGGAGAGGTTTTGGGGTGTTTGGAGGTCACGACTAAGGAAGGAACAACAAGGAGGTGATGTAGCAAACTTGGTGGCCAAGGAAAAGAATAGAGGTGCTTGTAAGCTACTTGGGTGGCTGCTTGGTGAGTCATAGTGGTGCTTGGTTGGTTGCTTGGTTTAAAAATAGGTAAAAATGACATAAAAGGGGTGTCGGGTTTGGTTCATTTCGGGTTAGGGTTTAGGGTTTTAAAATGTAGATTAGGGTTAGGATTAAGGGTCGATTAAGGTTTAGGATTAGTGTTAGGACTGAGATTAGGGCTTAGGATTAAGGTTTAGGGCTTAGTTTTAGGTTTAGGTTTTAGTTTTTGATTGAAAGTGAAATTAGGGTTTAGGGTTTTGTTTTTAGGGTTTAAGGTTTTAGATTAAGGTTTAGGATGAATTAGGGTTTAGGTTTAAGGTTTAAAAGTGATGCATTAAGTGCTTGTACCTTGTACTAAAGTTGTAGTAAGAAACCAAAGTGAGTTAGGAGGTAAAATAACCTAGTTTGACTTTCTTGTATTATTGACTTGTACATTGAGCTTTAGAAAGTTGTAACTTGATTTAGGAGGGAAAAGATATTGCAAAATTTTGGCTATGATACTTGTTACACATGCATTAAGGCTTGTAACATTCATTTTTTTTTTAAAAACAAATAATTTATACTTTACAGTATAATTATGTTTGATATAATTGGATAACGTTTAAGTGCATTGTTTTGAAATAACGTTTGAAAAGGTACGTTAAAAGATAATGGTACTTGGTAAAAAGATATAAAATATATAGACTTGACATATTAGAATGTTTACGATGATATAACATAGATATAGATGGCATTGATAAGTTGCGTGAGCCTCGTTTACTTAGAGATGCAAGTTACGTTGCAAAATGAAGATAAAGGCAAAAAATTATCCCTGTAAGAATGGTGAAATAATTAAATAGTAATGGATATTACAGTGCATCAAAAATTTAATAGATGGATATTTTCATTGATGAAAATTGCTGGTTGTTATAACGACCATGTTCATGTGAGCACAAATGCAAGAAAGATACGGATGGCTTCAAGTCGTGCAACTAGAGCAAGAATAATTATTCAAATCTGAAAGCCCTTCTCTTGATGATATCACCCACGCTACTAACCGAGCCTTGTTTTTCAATACACCTCCTAGTTCGTCTAATTTAACCTTGTATATCCTCTTCAAGGTGATAATCATAACATGATCCAGACAAGGTACAAGCTCCCAAACTTCAAGACGTTCAAACTCGTTGAGTTCTTCTTGCATGTTCTTTATAACTCTTGGGTTCAATGGAAGAAAGGAAAACATCAAATAACATAACATGTGCTTTATTATGTATTGATGTTCGAGTGGAGACCGTGTTCTAGAAGGCTCGACAAATACATTATCGAATCGGATGATCTTTGAGTCTAATTTACTGATGTGTTCAGGTGGTTGATTGACTGAGTGCACATTATTTGTAATAACAACCTGATAAGAGGATTCTTCAGAACTTGGTTCTATATTAGGAATACCAAATTGGAAATTATTATCCATGTGTGCAACATCAATATCATGATCTGCTTCTTTAGGCACCGGATGGGTGACTTGTGGAGTTGTGAAGTAACTTGGTGAGTGCATCTTAGATCAAGTTGATGTCGAGAATGTGAACACGGTTGAATACATAAGGAACTGGAGCAATCAAAAAACTTCGGAATGATGATCTAACAACATGGTGGACGGAAGTATTCATCAAACAATGGTTTGAACATTTATCCCAGTTCATCTCTGTTGGTAGGGACAAAAGGTTTGAAGAAGGAGGTTGGTAGCATGAAGTCCTGGACGAGTGTTCCAGGATCATTTATGAAGTGGCGGTCTAGAACTGCGTTTGTTCAGAAGCCATCGTTGTCAGCTTCATCAAAGTCCTACATGAATTGTTTCCATAATTCGTCTGGTATGTCGGTTGTCAATCCGGTAAGCCTTCTTTGCGGGAGCATATCCAATGAAAATACCAACATTAGCTTTAGCTTTCAGTTTGCCCAAATCCTCACTGTCATTAGTTGGATAACAAAGTGCACCAAATATATATAGATAGGAAATATCTGGGTTTCTGTCATGCAGTAGCTCATATGGTGTTTTTTCATGACGAAGGCATATTAGGGAACGGTTCTGGGTGTAACAAGATGTGGCAACTGCTTTTGCCCACAAATATAATGGAACTTTAGCATAAATCAACATGGTGAGAGCAGCCTCTACTAAAGTGCGGTTTCGTCTTTCGACAACGCCGTTCTGTTGTGGAGTACGCACTACGGATGTTTCATGAGAGATACCGACATCTTCATAATAGCTACGCAGAGTTTGATTACAAACTTTTTTGTACATTAATCTGTGTGAAGAAATACCTTACATTTCATTTCAACTAACATGTATCATTTTTAAGAAACTGATGATGAACTCTGAAGATTCATCTTTCGCTCTTAAGAATTAACCCATTTAAAAACCGGCGAATAATCAACAACAATTACTAGAATATATTTCTTCCCATTAATACTTTTGACACACATCGGCCCACAAAGATCCATATGCACGATGTTGTCGTTGTGGATTTATTTTTAAGATTCAAGTTTTTAAGGTTAAAATAATTTGTCTACTTAACAAAAACGATACTTTACCGAAGTGTACTCGTCGGAGGTAATTCTGGTAAGTAAGGTTTATCGAGAACACCTAAGCGCGGTTAAATCTATCAATTTATTTAAATTTTGGTTTATCTATTCTAGAGTTAATTCTAATCCTATTCAAACTGATGTTAATCCAACATGTGTAGTTCTAAACCTAATTCTAACAGGTAAAAGGGGGTTTCAAGCCTAAGAGAGACTGGCACAATAATACGGTTATGGTCGTATGACTACAATCAATTCAATGACACTTTAACCCATGCAACTAATAACAGATTATATAAAAGAGCTGTCATAGACATATGATAAAAAAAAAACTGTATTAACCATTATTAGATCCGATTTATAACGTTGGTTGTTTAATTAAGTTGCATTATTTCTTCTCTCGATGTGGCATATCATTCTTAAGACTTAGGCGGGACTTCTTCCTAATACCTAGACACATTAATTATGTCACAATTAAAGCATCCTTATTTGCTGATTATAATCTATCTTAGGGATTAAAGAAGTGGTAATCTTGTTAAACCCTAGCTCATAAAGACTTTACCCACTTACCGCTTAATGTAATTTATACACTAGTAGAATCAGTACGTTATTTGTTGAATCATCTAGGTTCACCTTCTAGTCAACACGTTCAATAAACCAAAGGCAATATCTAATTAACTAGTTAAGCCTAAAGCGTATCCCAGACACAGATTTAGATGGACAATATTTGTGATCCTATGATTCTAGATGTATAAATCACTATATGGAGAGCTATCCCAGACTCTAGATTACTTAGTCTGTATCACTAGATCCAGTTTCGAAGATGAAGGTTCGCATACAAAAAGTATGAAATACAAGTTATAAATTGATAAAAATAAACAAGCATTCAACGATAAATCAAGAAATCGAGATAAACAATACCAAACATTCAGATCTTTATAATTGTCACACCCCGCCAAGGAGGAAACATGAGGCGCGACGAGAAAGGGATCCATCACAACACATTGGCATCTATATAGAGAAACTAAAACATGCATAAAATACAAGGTATAGACACACGAGTGTCATGAAAATACCCCAAGACACATCACAAAATCCTAAAGAGGCATCTGACAAGGAAAATGAAGGCAGTTCATGGCCAACGTCAATACATGCAAAACATTCATTAGATCCAAAAAAAGCCAAAACAATTAACATTTATCATACCAAACAAATAATGAGAATCTAGATAACTAAACTTTGCCACTGCTTACGGTCCCATCTAGCCACTATTTCTAACTTTAATCCCATCCCTGTTGAATACCCTTGAACATGATGCTTATACGTCAACATAATGGTTGGTGGAGAAACATGAGATTTATAGACACACATAATCAATCCATTAACAAAAACATTAACGCATTTACTGTGATTATAAAACAATACTTTTGCATGATCAATTATGCTAACTAACGAAATACCACTAACATGCAATTCAATCCAATCAAACCAACAAATCATATACTGGGTAGGCTTACCTATCCGAATCCTCAAACACCAAGCAACAACACATCCGCCCTAGGATCCATACCCAATCTCTTTCTCCCTCTAGCTCATGCCATGGATTACCCGAAAGTAAAATCCTCCTTACTAGGTAAACAATTCCTTTCCCTCTAGCTCAGCCAAGAATACCCGCAAACATCCTCCTGACTAGGCAACAATTTTCTTTTCCCCCTCAAGCTCAGGCCATGATACCCGCAAGAAACCCTCCTTACTAGGCAACATCTCAATATCACATAACCAAATCTCATTCCCTCTAGCTCAGACCGGAGATACCCGCAGGTAACCCTCCTGACTAGGCAACAATACCTTCCACTAAGCAGGCCGGAGATACTCGCAAGTAATCCTCCTGACTTAGCTCACACAACTAAACGTACGATATTTTGTGTAGACTTTTACTTTTAATCTTTGTCCTCAAGGATTTCTAGTAAATTTCTTATACTTTAGTATTATACTCTTTGAACGTTATCAAATTTCCATCCCAAGTTTAAAAACAATTTAAAAAGTGGGACTATGTAACTCACCTGAATGCTCAAAACGCAGCTTTCAAATCCTATCACGCAACTATACAAATAAATAAACACTGTTACACGCGACCATGCTAAAAGCTCTAGTCTATATAACACACATATGATAGATGTCTAAGGCTGTGATTAACCATCATGGATGACCCCGACACCATGCCCAACCTTAACCACTTCATTAACTCATTACACTAGTTAACTACAATTTGTTCAAAAGTGCAAAATTTTAGTGTAACTTTAGCCTCTTAAAACCCTTACTTGTTGATCTTCACAAATTATACCAAAAATCACTTAAGTTCATTTATGAGTTTACTAACTACCTTGTGATTCCCAATTACTCATTACATGTGCAACTATCCAAAATAAAATCAAACTTCAAAACTGTCTCAATTCGGATATGATTGCACACTAAAAAGTATGGCCCTAATTACCCTACTTAGACACACAATCAGAATCTCTCCTTCTAGGGTTTCTTTATATACATATATAACTTAATCACCGTAGATTGGATAACCTTAATTCCACTTTTAAGTTATTGTTTTACCCTCCTAAACATGACCTAAATCTTACCCGTATTTACTGTTTTGACAACTTTTCTTGTAACCAATATTTAACCAACTTCCAGAACTCCAAATCATTCAAGGCTTGACTTTTTGAAAAATAGACTCTTTGAACTATAATTTAGGCTTTTGAATCATATCAAAACACGTTTGTAACCTTTATATATCATCAGTTGAACACAGCCCTAAATTCTGCTCAACTCTAAATCATGAATTAACGCGATTTAAACCTAACCACTTACACCAATAAGATCCTAATTCAACCCTAAACGTTCTAGCATGATTAAAACATCCTTTATTACAGAAGTTTTAAAAACCCTAATGATCCATCATATTAATTGTTACATGTTTTAACGAAAGATTAAACAAAAGCTTAATTGAAACATACCTAAACCTTGATTCTTGAAACACTAGATCACCAACTCGTTCTTAATTAAAAAAAAACTTTTTTTCTTCTCTTAAAGGTTCAGCGATCACAAGGGGAGAGGGGAGAGAAAAAGTGATTTAGGATTTTATTAGATTTGTATTTATACTAATAGAATCCTTATTGATATCAAATTGTTTCATTTTTTTCCTTTATCCCTAACCGGCCGAACACCCCTTTAATTATATCTTTTTTTATTTTTTTATTTAATTATTAATTTACTAATTATCTTCATTACCTTAAGTTTTCATAAAAACCTAAGCTAATTTGGGTAAACCTTCTTACATAAACGCAACTTACTAACATTCTAAAAATAACTTTTCATTTTACATTTCACTTTCTATATTTAGAAAGTCTACTCTAATTCGCCAAATCTCACTCACTTAACTTATTTCCATCATAATACATTTTCCATAAACGCTTAACACAAAATCATCCAAGTATTGACGTAGCAATGCATGCTATACGTCATTACTTTTCCATTATCACTATTCACGAACGAATGGAATACTTATCACTAAACACAAACACACTCAAAATGAGATGATCATACACCTCAAAATGATATCATGCACCTATTCAAACCACTTAGCACACATAAACTACACATAGCACACAAGAATCACACAAAATAAACTCTTAGTCATTTCTAAAGGTTTCACTAACCTGATTAAATCACGGATGTTACAGTTTTGGAAGTCGCGAGTGAGGTGAGCCTCACTCGGTGAGCACTCACGCCCACTCCGGTTGGTCTTTATAGCATGGGATATGGTAACATGCCAAATCACTTTTCAGTTCTACCTCAGCGCCACCTCAGCAACCACACTTTTAACCCTTAAACACCAAACACACCCCTTCACTAGTGACATGCCAAATTCTTATCATTTGGAACTCACCTGTCTATAATTTTATTTTCTTTTTCATTATTTTAAACAAACTAAATTTTATTCATTCAAATAAAAATACAAATTACAATACGAAAATTAAAAAATACGTAAATTATTAATAAACTAATTTCCTTGTTGATGTTATTGATGTCGTTGTCAAACATGCCCAAAAAGATTTCATTGAAGACTTGCGCGTGTTTGTTTATCACGAAGTTCTTTAGCTTTCATCCGTTGCACTTTGCATTTCCCGATCTATGAATATTGCATATTTTGTTGCGGACAAATATAAATTTCGTTCATTTTGGATATCACAAAGTTTTGTTCTTTCAAAATCATGGTATGCAATATGATGCATGTGCGCATGATTCTTCGTAGCTTGTTGATAGTCCAAGCACGTGCCGGTTGGTTTATAATATGCCAACGTCCTTGTAGGACAATAAAAGATCTTTCAACATCTTTTCGAACATCTTTTGGTCTCCGTTTAAGTACGGCATTTATCTCGTCTCGTGCAACCGTAAATGATTTGACAAAAGTTGTCTACTCTGGGTAAATCTCGTTAGCTAGGTAATACTCATTTTCAAACCCAATTCTATTTACTTTAAACATAACTATAATTGCGATGCCATCAAGAATGTTGTCGAATAACGGATAATTATTTAAACGGTAAGATCGTTATTCGCACCCGCTAGCCCAAAAAATGCATGTCAAATCTACAAATCGTATGACATAGCGGCTTCAAGCATTATAGTTGGGTACTTTTTATCACCTCTCCCAATTTCCTATGCCTTGCTTTCAGACAATTAATCAATTCTAAGTGCATACAATCAATGGTTCTAAGCATTCTCAAAAACCCATGACGTGTTATGTGCGATGTACAACTATTGAATGTCATTAAAATCGGGTTTTCCAAAAAATTCAGGCATAAACAATTTAATAATTCACTTAGAAAAATGATCTAGACAGTCGCGTGCGGTATGTTCACCCATTTGTAAATATTCTGTTAAAACAAACAATGTCTAAAAACGTTATTTATCTTTTACGGTTTCTCAGCGTTTTGATAAAATTAAAATGTAAAAAAGTCTTGCATAAAAAATTTGTAGTCGTAAAATTTCATTTCGACACAACATCACTTAAGATATGAGATTATTAAACTTGTTCAAGTAATGATCAAAAAAATATTTTTCATACACTTTACATTTTTACAAGAACTAGACTTTCTTTAAAAATAAAAATAAAATCATTTTAAATAAATGTTAAATGGTCCTATTATATTCAAAATTTGAATCCAACTTCTAGAAGCCTAATCTTGAAAGATTATGGTAAGATTTGCAAGCAACCACAAAAAAGACAAAAAAAAATGGTCGTTATAGTAAGAATGGTTTCCTGATCTAGAGGACGGTTTCCTTATTAATAAGGAAATCATCGTACCGTCTAACAGCGTGCCACGTTTCTCTTGCATATAAATAGAAGTTCATTTCTCACACATCAAATAACCGTTTCTTACATTTTTGTCTGATTAATCTATTATTTTATTATTACACTTGTTTAATCTCATTTAAAGTGATCAAATCATCCAATCACTTTGAGTACAAGTTCAGAACACAAGCTATCGTAAAGATACAGAGTATTGAACTCTAGTTCTAGTTGTCGTAACATTTGTTACATCTCTTTTGCGGATCTTGTCAATAATCACCAATCATATACATTATTTAGATCCAGTTAGTATTTTAGTCCTAAAAATACACAAGTGAGTTAATTAGTGCATGTGAGTGACTGTAGTAGTGCTAGTGAGTGATCTAGTTAGTGTCTTAGTCATGAAAATACGTGTGTGAAAGGTTTGGGTCTATCATGAGAAAAACTCGACATTTAGCTTAGTGTCGGTAAATATCCTAAGCGACATGTACGATTTTCTCCGCCTGAAGAGAGATTATTGATATAGTGCTTGAACTCGTGAGTCGGATACTCAGGGAGAGGAGTAGGGCAAAGAGGATATTGTTAGCCGAACCACTATAAATCCTTGTATCTCGGTTTGATCTTTCCATCTCTTACTTACTTGTTATTGTCTTATATACTTTGCTTATTGTAGTACATTTATATACTTGTCGTGATTGATCTCACTGTATAACTCGAATCTAAAGTTTTTTAAATGATTAGTTTTAATAGGTAAACTATTTAACCCATTTTCTAGTTTTCCACATATTCATCTAATGCATTAGGTGATGTGCCGTATGCCAATTGGCGTATGACAGATGTGCATTTCATAATAATAAAACTCATCTGACCCATACAATAGGGTCGCATCACAAGGAATTTAATATGTTCGGGAAGAGGATGGGCAGTTTGAATATAGGTTTCAATACATTTGACTATGTCTAAAAATAGTTTGCGGATCATGCGATATCAACGTCTAAAATGACAGTCCGTTTATTTTGGGTGATCACAAAAATAGTCGGCCATCAAACGTGCTTCTACAATATCACGCTCATGGTAGACCGAAGTACGGGTACGTTAACTTCCGTTTTGTTGTTGCAACGATTGATCATACTGAACAACTTTCAAAATCATCTCGATATCACTTTAATCATCGAGATCGGGCGTATCAAAAAATGATGAATCACTCATGTTTATTGATAAAGAGTATGTTTTTTGATATAGAATATTGTGTGAAAATTGGTTAAAGTGAGTTAATATATATAATGCTTTAAAGGGTTAATTTTAAATTTTTAAAAAAATTGAAAAAAATAGCCGTTATTAAACGACATGTTTTCTTTTTGCCTTTTCCTCCGCCACTTCCACGCCACTTAATTGGTACCGTGCCTTTTTTTCTAGTTTGGCGCCGATGCCTTATATGATGGCACAAGTTTAACGGCACCAAATGGCATGCCACGTCGGATCTAACGCTAAATGAAGTTACCATACCCTACGCTCTTATATCAACCAGTGTTTTAAAAGGCGCGCATTTGCTCCGCCAAGTCGTCGCCATGGACCTTGGCGTTAGCTCTGTGCGTGGCGTGAGACAAGACGTGAAAAGGTGCAAGACGTGGCGAGTTTTTTTGAATGGTTTAGGGGATTTACAAATATTTGCGATTTTACTAATATTTTTGATTTGGCCTTGGATTTACTAATGCTTGTCACTTATATAATTATGCAATATGATATAAATCAATAAATATTTGTTGCCGCCTGGTATGCGTTTAATTACACACACCTTTCACCATTAAAATCGGACTTAAATGACC
>BQNB010152128.1:0-15814 GCA_026074375.1 Tanacetum coccineum | reverse complement strand
AAAAGTGATTTCACTAGTTCGATTATCCTTGTTCGATCCAAACACACACCACTCGTTCGATCCTCGAAGGATGAGACTCATTCGATCCTCAAAGGGAAGTCTAGTTCGGTCCAAACAGACACTACTCGATCGGTCCTCGAAGGATGAGACTCGTTCGATCCTCAAAGGAAAGTCTAGTTCGGTCCAAGCTAACAAGCCCTCGTTCGGTCCAAACTAAAGTTACTCGATCGGTCCTCAAAGGAAAGACTAGTTCGGTCCAAACTGAAAAACCCTCGTTCGGTCCTTAAAGTGAGATCTAGTTCGGTCCTTGAAGCACGCCTTCTAGTTCGGTTCTATTGGTTGTCACTCGTTCGATTGAGGCACCAACAAAACGATCTTTTCGTCCTTGCGTTTTTCTTAGCCACGCACAAAATGACCACGACTAAAAGCGTGTAGGCCAAGAAACCAATTCGAACCACTTTGCTTAATAAAAAAACGAAACCACAAAAACAAAAACAACAAAAAAAAATTACAAGCACGAATCAACCACGAAAACTAACAAAAACTAAACCCACCCGTGGCGAGTGATACCAAATGTCGGTTACCCTTAATCACTTTCACTTCATTATTGAAACAAGAAAATAAGATGAGATAAAATATGGAAGAAATTGTAGAGAGAAGTTAGAGAGAGAAAGGTAGAGAGAGAAATGAGAGTTGGATGATTACTTGCAAAAATTACAATATGAGAATTAACAAGAATCAACCCCCTCTCCATACTTGGAGAGGGGTATTTATACTTAATACCAAGAGGCTTTCATGCCTTGGTATTTCTACGGGCCGGGCTCGGGATTACTTGGGCTTTCGCCCGATACACGTGACCGGTTAGATTACATTTAAGAGCCCGTTTACCCGTGTAGCCTATTACAACGTATAATTATTTAATGACTGAGACCTAATATAGTTATGAATGAACTTCCATTGTTCGACTCATTATTTTGAGGCTAATAGTAGTCGATCTCAATGCCCGTTGGCATCGAGTCATCGGAAGCAAGAAATAAGTCGATCTCCTCCATAAGAGAGTCACTATCCTCAATGAGGATAAGAGATAGAGAGAAAGACTCGACAATCGTATCAGCAATTTCAGAATTACATTCTTCTGGTGGTCGTGGAGATGAATTATCATACAACAAATTCTCAGCAAGACGAATTTCTTCCTCAGGTTCTGAGTCGGAATCAACAACTCCCGGTGGAATTGGATGGGCATGAGCGAGTTCACCGGAGAACTCCTCGAGAAGATAATCAAACTTAGGAGAAGAATCGATTAAAGTATCACGGTTAAGCAAAGATTCGATAAGATAAGACTCTGCATTGAAACAATGTGGATCTATCTTAGTAGAAATGATTTCTTCATCAAAAAGAGGGTTCGAATAAATTTTGAAATTTTCTCTAGGAACGTCCTCATCAGAAAATGACTCGTTGTCACTAGAGGTGAAATCGTCTTTTGAATCAAAGAGAGGATTCGAAAAAGTCGCAAAAGTCGGAGAAGATTCATCACCAACGGGCACATCACACTCACTTTCACCATCGGATAAATCCGCGGACTCACTTGGGGTAGGGACAAGGTCTTCAACACTAGACTTGATTGTGTTAGCCGATTCCGTTACCGGAATAGTGTCGAGATGCTCATCCTCCATTATGAGAGAGTCCGAAATGGGTAAGTCGGGTGTTGACTTGCGAAAGGCTAATCTATAACATTCCATATTTTCTTATTTTCATTCCTAAATGGAAGGATCCAAAGTGGTTGACTATTTTAAATCAAACCGTTTTTGTTATTCATCATTCACAATCATCGTTGGAAAATAACGTTCGGATTCTGGGAATGGAATGGATCCTTTAAACTAGGTTATACGTGAACCTTTTGTGTGTGTCAAGATGCTTATCCCCTATTTTTTAGGAGAGTTAACGGTGTTTCTACGATTGGAGTGCGGGTGGAATAAATTCGATAAAGGAATACGGTTAGTAGAAAACTGTGAAAGTCCTTAAAGTCGGATCCAATTCGTGATTTTCTTGATCGAATAGAAGCTTTGAGAATTAGATTTTTCTGTCGATATTTAAGCACTCTTGATTGTTACGTTTATCTTTCTAACTCCGCGGCCTCTTTTCTTTGGAGATTCGTTTCTCTCTTCTTGCCTCGCGTTCACTCGTAAATTTGTTTTCTTCTTGAATTTTAATCATTCTGAACAGTTGCATCGTTTCCTATGTACTCGATTGTTCGTTCCTGACTTTCGTTGGTCGTTCGATCTCTTCGGCTGAGTACATTGATAATCCATATGATTATCCCTCATAATTTTCGCAAAATCGGCTACATGATCGCACGATAATTGTGTACATTGAGAATCGTCTTGTAACTCCCACACATGGTACAACCAATTATGCACATTCTTTTTTGCAACTATATTGTTATTAATTATCACTTAACGTTTTGATTGTTACCGGTTCGGTTCAACATACACGGGGACACGTTGATGGACAATCGATTTGAACCCGTCGTAATGAATTGTTACCACAATTATACAAAAAATAAGTCGATATTGTCGATGTGGGTCGAAAAAATTTGGAGAATTGTCGAAAGAATTCGGATTACATCGTGGACACAAATGAACCGAAATGGCTCTCACACTGTAGCAAGGTTTAAACTGACTGTCGCAGAATTCACAATTTTAGAGGATAGAGAAAGAATTAAATGGATTTTCGGTTTACGGAAGATTATTTTGGGGTTTTATATTATTTTGGACGAAATTTTTTTTTTTTCTTTTTTTTAATTTTTTTTATTTTTATTTTTAAACGGATATACGGAAGACAACTTAAACAAAATAATCAAACTTACTTCACGGTAGAAATATAACTCTCAAAAATTGATTTTCAAGGTGAAGCGTACTTCGTAAAAGTGACAACAATAATGGTAAGTTTTGAATTTTGGTTCGATTGGGAACTTTTCAAGTTCACCGGAACTTATTTATGATAATACCTCAATTGAAGGTATTATATGTTGGTGTTCTTTTACCAACTTTGTTTATTTATATATATATATATATATATTTTTTAGAATAATTTTTTATTTTTTATTTTTTATTTATTTTATTTTATTTTATTTATTTTTTAAATTTTTATATAAAAGAAAATAAAATGGAAATAAAAATATTTTTGGACTTTTATATTTTTATAAGAACGAAAATAAACTTCCCGAAGAAAGGATCTTCAGGCTCCGAACCACGAACGAAATCAGTAAAACTTGTAACCTCTCCTTGGCAGCGTCGCAAAATTGGTTCGCGTCAAAATCACAGTATCCATATTGCTCATATATACAATAGTAATTAATAAGGAGGATAATCAATTAATAGTTATCGTAATTATTTTCCGTCTGGTTCTAGGAAGACCGCTTTTAACCATAAGCAATTATCAAAAACCTCCCGGGTCGTTTCTCGGCGAGAAGTGCATGGAACTCTAGTTCAATTGTAATCCAACGAGCTTGATTATCACTTAAGTTTTATGGGTTGGTTTTCAAATCTATAAAGGGAAACATAATTCAAACCCAAAAAAAATGGAACCTAAACTTTTGGATTTCACAATATTTTTAAACTCATATTAATTTTTTACGATTACAACTACACGCTTATACAAGATTGATCTCAAGGAAATCAAGGCCAACAACTGCTTGTACGTGACGTGGCCAATGGTTTATTAGTTGCGGGTTTAGGTTAAGGACTTAAAATAACTTACGAAAAACAGAGTCTTTCAGAATTTCATGCTAAGTAAAGGTAAAATGCTTTTTAACATAAAAAACCTGACACGTATATAATTGCATTAAAAATACATGACGGTATTTAATTGGAAAATTCTGAATATTGACTATTACTTTTTAAACCTTTTTAAACCCGCACCTAAATTCCACTCACATAAACCTTTTGCTAGCAAAATGAACTACTACTAATTCATAACCAATATACTATCGCACAATCATAGGGCATACACATTACAAATTTTACTAATATTCTCAACTACTAGTTTAAAAAGGGAAACGGTAACCGAATGAAGAACCGCAAAAATGATATAAACCACCGATCTTACACTTAATAAACAAATAAGTTTATCACTCTTAAAGCTTTTTATTTACTATTAGCAAACTCAAAGGTTGTCAACTTTATCTACTAATATTTTTCATTAAAAACTATAAACGATCAAAACTTTATTGTAATTTTATCAACCTTATAAGGGACCCTTAAGCACCGGCCTTGATGTAGGAAGGATGGAATAGAGATACGACATGATAATTTTAGACCAAAATAAGCTAATAAAAACGATAACAACTTTAGAATTCAATCCACCGAACCTAAGGTGTTCAATCAAGTGAACTCGGATTGGGTGTATTTAAGGATTTAGATCTATAAGAAAAATAAGTAGAATTTAAATAGAAAAAGTTTTATGCTAGAAAATAAGCTAAAAATATAAAGATCTATTATTTTAGCACTATATCACCAAAAAACTAAGGTGTTCAACCAAGTGAACTGGATCGGGTATAATTAAGGATTAGATCTATCTATATATAATATATATATATATATTAAATTAGCTTGAATAAAAATAAGCAATCGAAACTAGCTAAATAAGCTCACTCGAAAAGACTCAATCGACAAACAAAATAAAATAAGCTAGTCTAAATAATCTAATGAAAGTAGCTTATTAGATATAAGCTTAAGGATGAGATCCAAAAAAATAAAGCTACTCCGCATGCGTTATTGCATAAAGCAAAAGAAAAATGCGTAGAAAAAAAAGCTGCGGATAAGCAATAAATAAAAACCTTACAAAACACACCTTTATAAAAAGCATTTCATTAATAATACAAAGAGTTGATTACAATAAGCACCTAATAGCTTTAAAAAGGTATACAATAGCTAAAATAAATTTACTACTCCTAAAACTAAAACTTACACTACTATTTTGAAAGACTCTAAATCTAACTCTCTAATGTACCAGTGCTGTTCTTTTATAGCCCAAATTGGTTGTGCGGGTTATTATTTTGTCTTTTTCGGTACCGCCACTCCTAATCAGATCTGGGGGTTCTATTGGTCTTTTTGCACTCCCCCACCGCCTATTATTGGCCCTATGATTAGCACACGGTACCACGGACTGATGTGTTACAGTACTTGTACTGACCCACGCCAGCTGCCAGTGTCCCATCTGATAGGTTCGGCGTGCCACCAGCCGAACCTGTATACTGACGAGTACAGTTCTTGAACTGGTGTACATACTCGAACCTGCCACCAGACACTCTGACCCACAATCATAGAAGCGCCCGTGTCACCACCTGAGTGTGCAGCGTGGCATTTTTTATTGTCACACCGTTCGCCGGTCAACCTCGGTCAACCGCCGCCGGACCATCGGTCATCGATGAGTCACTGGCAAGCAGACAACGGTGGTCAACGACTGTCAACGGTGGCGTTACCACCGTTGACACGCCGGACCACACCGGACCCACCGTCCGGACCACGTGTCAACCGGTGGTTCGAGGCCGGTCAAGGAAAGGAAGATTAGGGTTTCTAGTTGGATTAGGGTTTTGAAAGCTTGTAAGCTTTGGTTTTTCATCTAAACAAGGGTTTAGATATTGTGGTCTACTACCTTACATCATCACAAGGTTATCTAAAAACTCTAATCACTTTACATTTATCATTTTATGTGTATATATGTTCTATATAGTAAAATCACCATTTAGGATACTCTTGAACATGTGAAAAAAGTTTCTACTTGTGATTATGATTTTGAACACTTTTACATATGTTATGTAGTTGATAATATCATGATATAATGGGATTATAAGTATGGTATCATGTTTGTTAAAGCATAAAAAGTGTATATATAAACTAGTGATTAAAAGTTACTTAAGAAAGTTTAAGATTTTAAAGCCTTGTTAAGGACTTGATATTTTGGACTCATGGACACCATATGGACCTATGGACATTATATATGTAAGGCATATGATATAAAAGTTTGTTGAAAACCTGTGGTATTTTATTAGGTTAAAAAGTATATAAAAACAAGTGTATATAATTAGTTATATAAAGGACATAAAAGGGCTGTTTGGTTTTGAATTCTAAATAGAGAGGATTACATTTTTATAAAATAATACGTCTCTTGACGATTCCGGGCATATAAGGATCTTGAAAAACCGATTAATAACGAAAAAGATACGTAGTTTACGAGTTTTAAGATAATAACCGGAGTTATAAAAGAATTTTTATAAAAACTTGTTATAAAAATTCTACAAACAGAAGATTTGGTATTTTTATTAAATCACACATATTTTTAGGATTCCAAAACAATAAGAAACATAAATTTTCAATTAAAACGAAGAAGTTATGAATTACGCGAGTTTATATACTTAAAATATATAAAAATACTTTTATAAAACTATTTTTATAAAAGTTACTGTTCATATCAGGAACATTTTTTTTGTAAACCTCATAAATAAATAGAACTTTCAATTACGAGATCGTGCTCAAAAGAATTACTAAAAACAGAGCTAAAACGAATAAAATACGGCGTTTACGATAATTAAAGTTTATAAAAGTAATTTTAAAAACTATGAACAGTAAAATTTACAATTCATCAGTAGACCCAAATATGTAAAATGTGATAATTTTGATACACCTTTCAATTACAAAGACGTGCTCGAAGGAATCGCTAAAATCAGGTTTAAAACGAATAAGTTATTACATTTACGGGTTTTACAACAGCTAAAACTATAAAAATAACTTTACAACTGATGTAAAAAGTAAAAAGTACTGTTTACCAGAGGACATGAAATACAAAAATGTTATAATTTGATACGTCGTCTTAATACGAAAGCGTGGACATGAGAAATGCAAAAAACGAACTTGAAACGTGAAAGTTATGTCACTTTTACCAAAGGTATATTTATAAACGTTTTAACTTTATAAATATGATTTCACTAAAACAATTAGATGGTGATTAGCTATATAGAATTATATATGGTAGTAGTTACCCAAGGTGATTAGTACTTATACGACCTATATTGGATTAGGTTGCATTCGATCATTTCCGTGACGCATTTTCTGTGATATACTTGATATCCACTCACTCAAGGTGAGTTCATAGCCCCACGTTTTACATGATTTGTTTTATAAGTTTTTTTTGGGGTGAGAAACATGCACTATTTTATAATTAGACACAAGTGGATAAGTTTTACATTATGATTACGTGTTGCCTAAGTAGCGATAACCCTAGTTGAGCCCATTATCATGAACTGTCAGTTACTAGATTGTGAGCGCGAATGTTATGAATAGATCTATTGGGATTGACATCCCCGTTCGGGTGATTAGCTATCACTGGGCAAATGAACGTATACCATGTCGAATATAGGATGTTGCGGGTTAGAACATCATCACGGGCAATGTAGGCCATTTATATGGTATTCATTTATGTCGAGCTTCAGTGTCATGAGCTTAGGGCAACGTAATTACATTTATATGATGTCTGCATCTGTTGCATTATCATACACTTGGGAAATCTTGTGGTCCTACAATATACGATTTATCAAACCTATGAATTCACCAACATTATTGTTGACGTTTTAAAGCAATGTTTTTCAGGAGATCAGTAAGCATAAGGTGCCAAGGATACATTGGTGATTTTGTTTTGGGATGTCATGCTAAAGATATGGTTGCATTATGTTTTGGGAAACTCATGTGTTGTGAACCAGTATCTTTGTAATAATAACAATGAACAAGTTAAAGCTTCGGGCTATTTGTATCAAATATTTGTTAAATCCAATGTATCAGTTTTAAAACGACTTTTTGGTCGTTCTATATATATCTTGTGTTATTGATCTGAGAAGTAACATGCCCCGGACCCTTATTCCGCTGCGACCCAATTTGGGGGTGTTACAGATTGGTATCAAGAGCCAAGGTTATAGAGAACCAGGTCAAATGTTTTTGCTGGACTATAACCGTTTTCAAACATCGAATTCATACAAAGGGGTTTTACACGGGACATACATATGTGCATACATTCATGCATACACTACTTGTTGCATTAGTTGGTTGGACTAGATGCATTCATAATTGATATACATGTTATGATATAAATGTATATTACTATAAGAGTCTTATATTAAATACTAATATAAGCTATTTTGAATTTTCAGATTCAGTCATGTCAGATTCGGATGAATCGGAGGTTACAGACACGGAGGTTTCCTGCCCATTTGAGGGTTTATCAGACATATGATCACCGAGAGCCGATGATCACGAGTTCCTTGAGCTACCTTGGATGCCAAAGGACCCATACGTGGAGGCCGCTCTTTAGGCCCTACCCTCTCTAGATTACGTGCCTGGCCCTGAGGAGCCAGAGCAGGCACCACCTTCGCCAGATTATGTTCCAGGCCCAGAGCATGCTGATGATGAGATTGTTGCTGAGGATCAGCCATATGCTGAGGATGCCTCACCCACTACTCAGTCACCTGACTATGTCCCGGAGTCTGATCCTGAGGCGGACCCGGAGGAGGATGACGATGAGGACCCCGAGGAGGATCCTGTTGACTATCCTGCTGATGGAGGAGATGACGGAGACGATGAGGATAAGCCATCAGAGGAGGATGAGGATGATGAAATTGACATAAAGGCTGATGAGGATGAGGAGGAGGAGGAGTACCCAGCTCCTGCCGACTCTGTAGTTGTTGCTTTACCAACTACGGATCAGCCCCCATCCGCGGAGGAGACAGAGCTGTTCGAGACTGATGAGTCTGCGACCACACCACCACCACACCCTGCATATCGTGTGACAGCTAGGATTTCTATTTCAGCTCCAGTACCTACACCAGTATGGTCTGATGCAGAGGTTGCCAGACTTCTCGCTATATCTACTCTACCATCATCACAACTCTCCCCATGGTCTTCACCACTTCCCCAGATACCATCTCCATCACTACCACTATCACCACCCTCACCTGTATTATCTCCAGCACCACCTCCTAGCCCCATTCGTTCATTGGGCTATCGAGCTGCTATGATTCGGCTAAGAGCTAAGGCCGCATCTACTTCCTATTCTCTACCATTACCACCACCCTTCATACTCTCCCCCACCAGATCAGATGCACCATCATTAAGGATACCACCACCCTTGCCCATATTAGTTTCTACTTCATCACCACCATTGCTACTACCCTCTGCTAGTCGTAGGGAGGATATACCCGAGGTTACCATACCACCTCGAAAGAGGTTAGGTACCGCTCTTGGTCCTGCATACGAGGTCGGAGAGAGCTCGTCTGCTGCTGCTGCTAGACCGGCTGGAGGTCTTAGGGCAGACTACGGCTTTATTGCCACTATGGATAGGGAGATCAGGCATGATCCGGAGAGAGATGTTGGATATGGGATCACCGACTTGTGGGACGAGATAGTTGAGACTCTTCAGGGGGCACCCGTTAGTACTGACACAGAGTTGGGTTGACATATGACAGCATTTGAGACTAGTCGGCAAGACAACGGATTAGATTAAACGAAGGTTAGACGATGAGCAGAGTCATAGACACTATTAGGGGGGGGGTTGGTCGACTTAATATGTTGTTTAGAGAGGAGACTAGCACATTCATATTACACTTCATCAATTGAGATAGAGCTAGATTGTCCCAGAGAGCTTGGAGGTGAACGATGGATGCTAGTGATCTTGCCCGCTAAGAGGTTATGTCACTGCGCACTACCGTACTGGGTCAGATGTCAGAGATTAGAGAGTTGCATGCTGCTGATCGCAAAAGACAGACTGTGATTTTAGAGATGCTGAAGGCTAATCAGAGGAGATCTGCAGAGATGAGAGAGTTGAGGACAGCTATCGACCCGACAACAAACAGCTATTATATAACAGACATCTGGCATGATGCATTCATTTCAGTCGATAGGGACCACCCTACAAGGATAGGTGGCTGCACTACAGGATATTTTACTTCACTACAGGGACAGGAGGACCCGTGGAGTCCCTGCAACATTAAGCTTGCCAGAGGAGGCTGGTACATTTCATTGAATAGATCAAGTTATGGCATTTCATTTTATATATATCCTACTATGTATTACGGGTTTAATCCTGGCTAGTAAGGCTTTAGGCTGTTATGTTTATTTTGTAACCTATGATCATTTTATATCTGAACCATTCATGTTATGGTTTTACCAATTTATATATGGAAATGTATTATTAGAGTCACGTTCTGTAATCGAATTTGTTTATGAATGAATGTCGATTTAGTATATCTGTTAATTACAAATCAGATGTATATTTCACTGTGTGAGTTGAGCTCACTTTAATTATCATGTATATTCATGTCATGGTTATGATTAAATGTAAATCTAACAGGTATTGTATCTTATGTGATTGAAGAAAATTGGCACCAAACGAACAACAAAGTCAACACCGTCACAACAACCTCAGCCCAACAGCAACCATCACCACATCGTTCACAAATGCCCCAACTTCAGGCAAAGATGACCAAGGTGTCACTGCCGCTTTGGCAGCACGTGATGCAAACAGGAATGGGGATGACAACCACACTTCGGGAACGGGTGGCAGAAGGACTGCACGCATTGTTCGAGAATACACTTACCAAGACTTTATGAAGTGCAAACCTCTATATTTCAAAGGCACTGGAGTTTTATTGTTGAATTTAACTCAATGGTTCGAAAAGGATGGAGACTGTTTTCATCCCTCCCCCCCACCCCCCCCCCGCATACAACTGCCTCTGAGGAAAATCAGGTTAAGTTTCACTAGTACTCTTTTAGTCCAGTGCTCTAACATGGTGGAATTCCCATGTTATGACTGTCAGTCATGATGATGCATATGCAATGACTTGGGCCGATCTGAAAAAGAAGATGATTGACAAGTTTTGTCCAAGGAACGAGATGAAAAAGCTCGAGGCTGAATTGTGGAATTTGAAAGTGAAGGGTACTGATGTGATAGGGTACAACCAACGTTTCCAGGAACTAGCACTACTGTGTGTTAGGATGTTTCCGGAGGAGATCTGACATATTAGAAAGGTACAATCGGGCGGATTACCCGACATGATCCATGGAAACATTGTAGCATCAAAGCCGAAAACCATGCAAGAGGCTGTTGAAATGGCCACTGAACTAATGGATAAGAAAGTCATCACTATTGCTGAAAGACAGGCTGAGAACAAAAGGAAGTTTGAAAACACTTCCTGAAACAATCAAAACCAACAACAACAGAACAAGAGATAGAACACTGGCAGGGCCTATACTGCAGGGACTGGTGAAAAGAAGCCATACGTGGGATCTAAACCCCTATGCGCTGAATGCAACTATCACCACGACGGTCCGTGTGCTCTAAAATGCCACAAATGCAACAAAGTTGGTCATTTTCTCATGACTGTAGGAGTACGGGAAATGCCAACAATGCAAACAATCAGATGGGCACTTGGTCAGGCCAGAAACCTACTTGCTTTTAGTATGGAGTTCAAGGACACTTCAAGAGGGAATGCCCAAAGCTAAAGAACAACAAAAACTGTGGAAATCAAGTTGGTAATGACAAGGCTCCAGCCAAAGTGTATGTGGTGGGACATGCAGGGACAAACCCAGATTCCAATATCGTGACGGGTACGTTCCTTTTCAACAACCGATGTGCTTCTATATATTGAAATGGTGCCCGATAGGAGTTTTTGTCCTACTGCATTTAGTTCCCAAATGATATCACGCCATCTACCTTCGATCACTATAATGATCTTGAACTAGCTACGGAGGATAATTAGTTTAAACACTATCCTTAGGGGTTTGCACATAATCTTCTGAAAAAAACCAAAAAAAAACCCATTCAACATAAATTTAATGCCGCAAGAGAACTTGTATTTTTTTTTTGGAACGCTATAATTATGATGATTGGCTAGAAAAGTACCAAGCAATCAATTGGTATGCTGAAAAGGATCGATCGTGATCCCTGGGAAATGAAACATTCAATTTTTCAGGTGACAAAAGCAACCAGGGACACGAGGCTCGTCTACACATTATCTCGTACTCCAAAACACAAGAATACATGCTAAAAGGATGTCCAGTCTTTTTGGCACATGTCACTACAAATGAGGTTGAAGACAAGTCAGAGAAGAAGCGACTTGAGGATGTACCAATAGTTCGAGATTTTCCTGAAGTTTTTCCTGAGGACTTGCCGGGTCTTCCTCCGACTCGACAAGTGGAATTCTAAATCGATTCGGTACTTGGTGCTGCACCTGAGCTCGGCCCTTAATCGATTGGCACCTTCTGAATGAAAGGGTTTGTCGAGCAACTAAAAGAACTATCTGACAAAGGCTTTATAAGACCTAGTTCCTCACCCTGGGGAGCTCCGGTCTTGTTCGTCAAGAAGAAAGACGGATCATTCTGGATGTGCATTGATTATCAGGAATTGAACAAGCTAACGGTGAAGAACCGTTATCCGCTCCCAAGAATTGATGATTTATTTGATCAGCTTCAAGGGTCGAGTGTCTACTCGAAGATCGACCTAAGGTCGGGTTATCACCAACTGAGGGTTCGAGAAGAAGACATTCCAAAAATAGCTTTTAGAGCCCGTTATGGCCATTATGAAATTTCAAGTTATGACGTTTGGTGACAAAGAACGCACTGCCGTATTCATGGGGACCCTTTATAATCCGGTGTGCAAACCAATCTGGATAAATTTCGTGATTGTCTTTATTGAGATATTCTGATATATTCAAAAGAACAAAGAAAGAGCACGAAATCACTCTTAATCAATCTTAGAATTTGCTTTAAAAAAAGAGGAGTTTATGCCAAATTTTTCAAGTTGTGAAAGCTTTTGGATTCCCAAAGTACAGTTCCTTGGTCATTAGATTGATAGTGAGGGCATTCACGTGGATCCCGCCAAGATCGAATCCATTAAAGATTGGGCATCTCCTAAGTCGCCAATGGAGATTCGTCAATTTTTAGGTCTTGCTGGGTATTATCGAAGATTCATTGAAGGGTTTTTGAAGATCGCCAAACCGATGACCAAGCTCACCCAGAAAGAAGGTCAAGTTTGAGTGGGGTGATAAACAAGAAGCAGCTTTTTAACTGTTAAACAGAATTGTCAGTGCACCAATCTTGCCTTACCTGAAGGAAGCGAAATCTTATCGCATACTATGATGCTTCAAAGCAGGGTTTGGGCGCTGTGTTAATGCAAAAGAGAAAAGTGATTGCTATGCATACGCCAAATTGAAGATTCATGAGAAAGAATTATACGACTCCATGATTCGGAAAAAAAACTTGGAGCATTAGTGAATCGCGTCTCAAGATTTGGAGGCACTACTTGTATGGAACCAAGTGCACGGTGTTTACTGATCATAAGAGTCTACAACACATTCTTAATCAGAAAGAGTTAAACATAAGGCAACGACGTTGGTTAGAGTTGCTCAGTGATTATGATTATGAGATTCGATATCACCCAGGAAAGGCAAACGTTGGTTTCTGATGTCACTAGAGCAGGAGGAGAGAGATCATCCATTAAGAGTTTCGAGCCTTAGTCATGACTATTGCTTCGATTTCCTAAACAAATCTTGAATGCTCAGATTGAAGCACGAAAACCAGAGAACATTAAGAACGAAGATGTTGGAGGAATGTTGGTTGAAAACGCTAAAAATCCAAAGGCGATTAGGACAGAAAAGTTAGAACCCCGTGCGGATAGAACTCTATGCCTCAATGGCAGGAGTTGGCTACCCTGTTATGGCGATTTGCAGACTGTAATCATGCACGAGTCCCCCCCACAAAAAAAAAATCAAATACTCTATACCTCCAGGTTCAGAACAAGATTACCAAGATATGTAAGAAGCTATATTGTGTTGACCCAAAAATGAAAGCCGACATCGCCAACTATGTTAGCAGGTGTTGACCCTTTCAAAAGTCAAGGCCAAACATCAAAGGCCATGCAGAGATTGTAGTACAACCCAAGAAAACCTGAATGAAGTGGGACCAACATCACTATGATTTTGTCAAAAGCTCCTAAGATGTCGCAAGGTCTACTGACACCATTTGGGTGATTGTTTGACCGAACTCAACTAAGTCAGCAATTTTCATCACAATGAGAAAGTACGATCCTATGGATTAAACTTGTAAATTATATATGTATATATATGTATATGTATATATATGTATATGTATATATATGTATATGTATATATATATATATATATGTATATATATATATGTATATATATATATATGTATATATATATATATATATGTAAAATCATTTTTAGTGTTTATTAACCGATTAAACCAAACGGGTCCTAACCCTACTCGGCTGCTGCTACGCCAAACACACCCTTGTGTGTTTCTGCTAAAACAAACAAACCCTATGATGCTTGTGGTAACCCAAACGTACCCTTATTTCTGTTAACAGCCAAACCAAACACACCCATATTGTTGTTAATAGCCAAACCAAACACACCTTTATGAATTTCTATATCAACCAAACGTACCTATTGGCTATTTACAGCTAGATCCAAACGCACCCTCGCTGCTAAACCTATATCCAAACACTCTTTTGTGTATTTCCATAAAACCAAACGCGCCCTTTGTATATTTCTATAATACCAACGCACCCTTTGGACTGAAAACCAAACGTACCCTAGGCTGATATAAACACCAAACAACCAAACGCACCCTATTAGGTTTTTTATTAAAACCAAACACACCTATTGTGCTGTTTGCATAGCCATGGCGGCGAGGATGGTGGTGATGATGTGGTGATGTTTCGTGGGATGGGCGGGTGGTGGTGATGTGTGTGGCATGATGGTGATGGCGGCTGCCATGGTGATGTTGGTGACAAGGTGATGATGGTGGCAGCGGTGTTGGGAATGATGATGAAGGTGATATGGTGGAGTGAGGATGATGTATGGCGAGGTGGTGTGTAGAGGGAGAAGGTGGTGTGTCGGCTGTTGGCCGGAGTTGGGGTGGCTGGAAATCTTCCCAAAAAAGATGGGGGCGCCGGAAAGATATAGAGAGGGAGGAGTATGTGTAGGTTTTTATATAAATGAAACCCTAATGCTTTGATATGTATATATAAAAGAAGTTATAAAACAATGGAAAGTTAAATATAGTTTGGGGTATAACTTATAAATATTACTAGAGGGACCAAAATGTAATAATCAATATCATTTATTATTTAAATTTGTTCTGAAAATTCTACCGGTTACGCGGTAATTGTTTTTATGAGACAATAAAGGGTTAAAAGTCAAAAAGTCAAGTCAGACCCGAAAAATCAAAGGGTAGATTAATCATTTAAAATTACGAAAATTGCCGGTTGTTACAGTACCTACCCCTTAAAGAAATCTCATCCTGATATTTAATTTGTGTTAACTGATTGAGTGATTAAGGAAGGATTTAAGATTTAATAAACCAGTTTTAAACATAGTGTTGAAAATCTTATTAAGCAAAATTTGATGTTTCGACACTTCTCAATATTCTAAAAATTTTGGCTAAGTTTGACCAGGATATTTAATCTATCAAAATAGGTTTCTCAAAAAAATCATTACAGGTCTTATGACTAATATAAACGCGTTATAAAGAAAGCCTCTTAATAGTGAAAGCATCAAAGTAGAAGGTGTAGTCGCGTGGGTATGTCTATATAAAATTTAAATGTTCAAGGGTGAAGTCTCATTTTTGATATCTGTAAGGTTCAATGATTTATAACGGACGAGGCTAATAGATTTAAGTATTCAACTTACTTGGCAATACCAGGATGTATCACGACCTAAGTCTTCATACTAGCGGATCGCTCC
>BQNB010152127.1:4376-15814 GCA_026074375.1 Tanacetum coccineum | reverse complement strand
CATATTCAAACACATAAACAAGTATGAGGTGATAAACATAATTAAACAATCAACGACAAATTAAGAAATCAATTTTAAAACAAACCAAACATTAAACTTTCATTAAGATGGCTAATACACGAGGTATTAGTCGAGGTATTAGCCCACAACCATTGTAATTATACAAGCGTAATCAAACAATTGAAAATCAAATAATTAAGAGAGTAAAAGTTACACGATGTATTCTATGGATTCGTGATCAATGCTTGACCTTGATGGCTGATCTTCTCTTCTAAAATTCGTCTTTAATGAGTATGGTATAAAGAATATGATATTGCACACTGAAAACTTGTTTTTGAGTCTTCTATTTATAGTGTCTAAAAACGAATCGATACGCCGTATCTGGCAAGGTCGATACGGCGTATTGGGCTGGATTCCTTAGAGTGCGCGCTACGTTCATAATCAATCAGTGATATCATTCCCAATTTACTTTATTTACTGTGTCTTCGAATAGTTATCTTCATGGATACGACGTATGTAGACAGAGAGGATACGTCGTATTGGTAATTGGTCAAACGCGTTTTCTTGTGAAGCCTTGACGCGGATACGTCGTATCTCTTTTGTTGGATACAGCGTATTGGTCAGAAATTAGTAATCTTCAAATATCTTCGTTTTAGCTCCAAATTATGCGCCTTTTAGCTTGTCTTCACAAAACACTCCTGAATTACTGTTTTTATCAACTTTAAAGCAATTAAGTACCAAATAATGCAATAATTATATAAAAGTGGGCAAAACAGATAGGATAAATGATATAATAAAGTGGTGTTATTTGATGTCATCAATATTCTACTCTACCATTCATCATTTTATATACTTCCTCAAGATTCTCTAAGTCGCTATTAAAACCTTCCGGATAATTTTCATGGTAATATTCTATGAAGCACTCAAATTGTTTTTCCGTTAACGACTCAAGTGTGATTTCATCCGCCATGGTGACTAATGACATATTTACAAACAAATACATAAATAAGAGATAGACTACGAGAAACCTAATTGACATGAAATTAAAATTTCACTTGATAAGAATCTTGTGAGTAGACCTAAGCTAGATAGAATCTGAAACCTACGCTATTCCCCGGCAACGACGCCAAAAACTTTGATGAGGTGGCAAAACTTCACTAAGTTTTACAACTTCCTAGGCAATGTACCTAACCGTTGTAGTGTAGTATAGGCAAGACTCAGGGTTTTTATCATTCTCTTAGGGAATAGCACTGTGAAGGCCGGATCAAATGTTCACTAAGGTCTAGGGGTTGAAGGAAGATTATTTTTGTGTTTTTATATTTTATGAAAGCAAGTAAATCAAGGGGTTGAAGTTTGGTTTGTTTTAAACTAATTAAATACTAATTCTAAATCTAATCTAATGGCGTGGAGGATAATTATACAACGAAGTGTATTTACCTAGGATGCACTACTCCTTGTTAGCTATCCAATTCTACCTATTGCTTTGTCACACTTGCGATGTAATGTGTAAGTATTTCCAAGAAGCATGACGAATTACAAGAAAACGCCGTCTATGTGATACCTTGCTAGGGAAACACACAAGTAAGGTAGTATGAAGACTATTACAAGGCCCCTAGGGAGATAGACGCGCATTAAAATACTTAAAGGGGATCATCCATAGATGGGTAAGGTAGTATGAAGACTATTACTGATGGAATCCTTTCTACATAATCATGTCGCTCCAAGCATCGTTAAAACAATTAAGTTGCTAATGTTCTAAAGCCTAAACAGGCACACACATCAACAAGATGCAATAGGAAACAAAAATTATAAACTATAGTCAATTAAACTCATCGAATCTGTTGCGCCTTAATGATGAATATAGAAGATTCACAACATCAATAAGAAAACAATAAGATCTAACTAATTCATGACAAGTTCATGCATTCCCAAGTAAATACTAGATGAATTAGCCAAGCATACTTGAATAAGAACAATCAATAATAAGAAGTGATGACATAATAAATATATAATCAAGAATCCAAGCCATTACATTATAGATGGAATAAGACCTTCCAAGTTGCTAGAAAAACACCTACCCAAACCTTAGAATCAGACTTAGGGTTGGGGGCTTGATAAAAACGAAATTATAAGGCTATATTTATAGGAAAACCCTATGTCGGCAATCCCGACGCCGTCACAAAAATTCCCGATGCCGTTGCTGTGACACTTTTCCCCAAGTTGTAGATTTTCTCGCTGCGATTGTGTGGGCTGTTAAATCGTCAAAATCTGAGTTCATATGAAAGAGTTATGATCAAAACAATATATGATACTTCGCGCGCAAGTGGAATGGTCTTCTTTACCACGTGACGTCATAACAATAAATCGTAACGTCGTCGCTTCATCATCCAGATGGCGTCGCATGTTTTTCTGACGCCGTCTCCACCTTCTGTAAGAAATTCTTTAAGCCTTCGTCGTGTAAAGTTGCAATCGTGTCCTGTTTCTTCCAAAATTGAGCCAAGTCACGTGTATTTTCTCCAAATGATATCCAAGTACTAAAAATGCAAAAAGAAACGATTAAGCACATATTTTAAGCATTTTTGCATGATTATAGGGATTAAATAACCTTGAAAAAAGTGTATAGAATTACACCTTATCACATCTGCCATTAGCAAACTCAAGTTTTCTACAACAATAACTTTGATTATATCAAACGTTCAACTTCAACTCTTAAAAATGGTGTCAACTAACTCAGAAACACAAAATTCATTTGCAACAACCATATCATCACAAGATGATGTCAATTCACCACATCATCCTTTATACTTTCATCCAAATGATCATCATGGTTTGTTATTGATTACAAAGAAACTCAATGGTTCAGACAATTATGAAACATGGAAAAGATTAATGTTGATTGCTTTAAGTGCTAAGAATAAATTGAAACTAATTAATGGTGACTATGAGGAACCATCAATAACATCACACCTTAGAGGATATTAGGAAAGAACTAATGATATGCTTATTTCTTGGATCTGAAACACTGTCTCTGAACAAATAGGTAACCACCTCACTAATGTCAATTCTGCTTTTGCATTATGGAATGAACTACAAGAGCATTACTCTCAATTGGACGGACACATAATTTATCAATTTACAAATGAAATTATTGAGCTTAAGCAGACAAATTATATAACAGAAGTGTCTTACCACAAGCTTAAGGGTATAAACTGATGTAAACAGGTATGGCGAGCCTTTTTGACTCAGATTTACGCGGCCTTGTCGCGTTAGTCCCAGGACCATATCCGACCCTTCCCTGGTCTCCCAAATGTACACACCTAGCGATGTTTGAACTCTTGACCTTTTGTTTGAAATCCAATGACCTTTCCACTAGGCCATTGGTGGTATTTTATAAGATGAATTAGATGTAATTGAGGCACCATATGCATGTATTTGTAAGTATGTTTGTGAAAATGGTAAAAAAATAATGAAATTGAGCAAAGGAAGAGATTAGCGCAATTTCTATAGGTTTAGATGACTATTACACCAACATTAAGGGGCAAATTTTGTTGATGCAGCCCTTGTCTATTGTGGCTAAAGCATATAGTATGTTAAGGCAAAAAGAGAAGCAAAGAGACCCATTTCAAACACTTTGTTCAGACTATTAATAATAAAGATGCAAGCACAAGACTTGTGAGTACTCCTCATAAGATGAAGATATTGTTGACTAGAAGCTTGCACACGTGTCAACAGATGCAAGGCCGGAATTTTTAAGAGGTGCCACACGTGCATAGGCACAGGGCCACCAATCAAATAAGGCCACCAAATTTTAAATATTTTGTTACATATAAAAGTTATATAAAAATATAAAAATTTTATTATATTTGGGGGGGGGGGGGGGGGGGGTTTTTTTTTTTTTTTTTTGTGGGGGGGGGGGGGGATTTTTTTTTTTTTTTTTTTTTTTTTTTTTTTTTTTTTTTTTTTTTTTTTTTATAGATTGATATGGAATATTTAATTTTTGAAATAATTTTGTGTTTTGTGTTTGGTATTTTTTTGTATTTTGTGTAATTGTTTAGTGTATATTGAGAGTATAATACTCTTTATAACGGAATCGTGATTTGTGTTTTAGGTCCTAATAAGAGGTTAAGGCCAAAGTCCCAATATAACACCACATACACACACACTCACACACACACACACACACACACACACACACACTCACACACACATAATATATATATATATATAATATATATATTATATATGATATATATATAATATATATATATATATATATTATAATTTAACGTGTATGGTGTCTCATTAATTAGTCAATAGACGATTCAAAACTTCTAAATAAGTTTGTAGACATTGGGGTTGCAGCAATATACTTTTTGCTTTTACAATCGATTTTGAGTTTTGCTATTAATCCATTCGGAACCCAGTAAGGTTTCAAACTTATTATTTTTTTTTCTGTTAAGATTTTTGCCTGTTAGAGTATAACTTTTTAATCTTTTATGTTTTAACTTTTAGAGAGTGTTGACTATGAAGATCTAATCAACAACAATGCTTTTTAGAATGCTAGAAGAATCGCACTATTTAAATAGTTAATTTTGATGCTTGTTAGCCGGTTAAATATTTCTTTTAGTATCGTTGTTTTAATGTTTTTGGAATCTTACGCATACTTTATACGTATTATCAATAGATATTTTAATTCTACTGTTAGTATTTAGTGGGTCCTCCGTATAATCGTTGCACAAGGCCATCAAAATCCATGAGATGGCCCTGACAGATGTAATAGCTTACATGCAATACTTAATTAAGTTAGTTGTTATTCATTTCTAGTTTCCTCCCAAATTCTAATATTAAAATAGTTGTAACCCTCGCTTTGTAATTTGGTTGATCCAATAACAAATTCCGCACATCTAATATGTTCTCTTATTTTATTACAATGTTACATATATGAACATAAGAACGTCCATTATGGGAGGTTTTAGAATAGGTTTAAGAATCTTGAAAAGATTTATGTTTTGATTCAATCATAGTAGATTTTTATTTCATGGTAACCCGGCATTAAAAAGTTTTAAACCTTAGACCTCTTTATAATCTTAGAACATTAAATGTATGTGTTATTTGAAACAATTACAAAGTTTTAAAATATTTATACCATAGGAAAAACTTATTTATAAAAACAAAAGGTTTACAAAATGTTAAGTTGGCAAGAAATATTGAATTTATAAAGCGTTATAAAATTTCATAGTAGATGTCTTAAGAATGCACTAACCTATGTACGTATTAAAAACCTGTTCGCTTGATTTGTTTTTTCATGATAAATTTGCAGACATAATCTTTAGCGAATATCACAATTCACATGCATGATGGCACTTTTTACGAAAAGAAAATTCTACTTTGCCTCAAAAAAAAGTGTTTGTGTTAAACGCTCTCAAAAATCTTCACTTCTATAAACGCCTCAGGGTGACTTTCACGGAATTTTGACTATTGTCCCAAGTCGTCTCGGTCGCCCCATCCTTGCATGAACAAGTGTCAATTTTTGGTGAAAGTATTCCAAGTCACCTCGAAGCATTTGTGGAAAACACTTTTTTAAAAACAAACAACACAAACACTTTTTATTGGTGAGTCAAAATAAAATTTTCCCTTCTACGAATACAAATAAAAAGCAAAGAAACATGCTTTACTTTCTTTGATATTCAAACTTTATGTTAATCTTATTGAATTGGCGACGATGGATAAGGGAAATACTGCATGGATAAATGGTGAATTGGTACACGGCTTTGAGGCTCACGGGTCACGAAACTATTTTCACATTTTGCTTTCACGGACCACCGTGTTTCAGAAGAAAATAGTATTTTGACATTTTCTTTTAAAAGCTTGTGCTTTTAATTTATTTACCAAATTTTAAAATCTTTTATATTTATTTATATAATAAAAGATTACATTATTTCAAAGTTTTCTATGAGATTTGATCTTATAGAAAAAAAATATTAGACCAAACAGAATGCTTGATTTTGACACGTAGGCAAAATCGTGCAATTTAATTGGTTAAAAAAGTTAAAATTGCCTTTAAATGGTCAAAATTGAAAAAATTCGTCTACAATCAAAAAAATGACCTAAAAATATATGTGTTAACAATGTGATAAAAGAGCTTTAAAAAAGAAGGTAATTAATAAAATTTAGTGGTTGAATTTTAAATAACTTATATAGATTTAAATGTAAATTTATAAATTTTCATATTTTTAAATAACTTTAAAAAATAAACAATTACTCTCTTGGACTTTATACCCCTATACTTTATATTTTAAAAATACAACATATACATTGTTCAAAAAATAAAACATATATGTTGTTTTAAAACACAACATACATGATTATAAATATCAAAATGAAAGCACAGGTTATTTTCTATTTCTATTTGGACACTTAGCAAAATCAAGCTATGCGGTTTGCTAATAATTGTCAAAATGAAATCTCAATTTGGTCAAAATATTAAATTTTCGTTTAATTTATAAAATGTACTAGAAAAACATATGTGTCAACTTTGTAAAAAAACTTAACAATAAAGAGGATAATTAATAAAGTTTTTGTTGCTAAATTTTAACATAATATACTTATCAGTTTTTAGGTTCTTTTAATAGTTTTATAAACTTCTTAAATACCTCATATTTTTTATATTTTATAAATAAATACAACAATATGTTATTGTAAATCAATATGTTATTATTAACAGAAATATGAATATCAAAATGAAGGCACGACCTCACACGTTAGTGGGAGATGAAAATAAATGGACGGGTTTCTACATATTAATACGACACATATTTTTTCAAGGTCGTTATGTGCTATTAAATATAAATAATGTCTAGAACATAATAACTAAAATTTCATTTAAATAAAGTCAAATCCTTTGTGCAACAAAAATTTATACAAAATATCAACTGATATTAACACAATGAAAAAATTATGTAAAGCTCGTGCGTGCATGGTTATTGTAATTATTTAAGTATTAAAAAATTAATATACTTTATAAAAAATATTAAACATTACGGAATCATGAATTTATAAATTGTAACAGTATTTAACTTCAAAACCAAATTATACAAATATTATTACACGTTATACTATCTGTCCAAATTGTGTGCGTGCAAGGATAGATGTAATTGGTATGTTGATTAATAATTAAGAAATAACTATTCTTAATAAAAATATTGAGAGAAAAAAAAGCATGAAATTCGAACTGTAAGAATTGAAGTAAGTTTATATTAATTTACACGGAGCAAAGTAAAAAAACAACACAATCAAATATATAAGCATTATATGTTTTAAAAAATATATAATCACTTTAAATTCATAATAACGAAATTATTATTTAATTCATCCTTTATATCTAAGTGTAGTACGTGCACGGGCATTAAAACTAAAAGTAAAACATGATAATATTGGTGGATAACTTTAATTGAATTGAATTAATAATGTGAGGTTACATATGTCTCATGTTTATACACTAACACATAAGTTTGAGAATAAACTATACCAATCATAATCTAATACAATGATTAATCCAATGCTAAGGTTCCGTTTGGTACGATGTTGGATTTGGATCTGGATTCGGATATAGATTTAGATTAGGATTTGGTTTTAGATTTGAATTTGTGTTTCATTTAAATATTATTTGTTATGTAAATATATATATATATATATTAAACTTTGTTATTATAAAATTGAAAAAAATAATGTTATACTAAAAGAAAGAAAGAGAAAGAGAAAGAGAGACCCATTCAAGAACAAAAAATTAATTTTGTCAGAAAAAGGTGGGGTAGTTTGCCGATTTGAAGATGGAACGAATCCTAAGGGTTTTTGGTAGGCCCAGTTTCAGACTTTCTTCACCAAACCATTTAAAATTGAAACCAAAACCCGATTACCAGAGTTGGTCACCATTTATCACATCGGACCCTAATTACTAATAAATCCTTTGCAATTGAGGGGAGTAGTAACGAATACATGCAACTGTCTCTTAAATCAGCAAATAAAGCATCGCGATACTCTGTGAAATACTTGGTAGAATCATCAACTGAGTTTTGCTAGAATGACTCAAAAACTCAAAATTAATCTTGACAATTCAACAAAAAACCAATGAGGTGGTCTTGTAGAAGAACTTGCAGATTAACAATGACGTGTTGTAAGATACCAACAGTTTTTCATTGATTATTAAAGAAGTAACACTATTCGGCTTATTGAGAATGTAACACCTTATGGTCGAGCTTTTAGGTGGAAATTTAGATGTAGATTAGTCAATGTCAGGCTCTTAGGTGTAAAAAAACAATAGAATTAAACATGAATATTTTGAAAGATCTCAAATCAAACAAACCACTCAAACCCAAACTTAATCTTTTTTTTCAACCTAATAAAAATTTTAACGAATCTTCAATCAAAGCTAAAGTAAAAACCAATGATTCTTTTAAACCAAACACAATCAAACGAACCTTATTTTTCTTTACTTTTAGGTGTAAGACGTGAAAACTAGTTGAGCTTTAGATGAGACTGGTCGAGTTTTAGATGACATATTTCTCACATATCACTCGACAAATCAAAACAAATAGCAACAAAATGCATATAAACAAACAAAAATAAGGAAATAAATAAAAGTTATTGGAAATAACTGATTTTTCTTCAATTATTATTGATAAACAATTCATCCTATATATAAGATACAATAGAGATCATTCTGGAATAATGACCATGGGCTTAGTCCTAACTACATGACATCCATACTAATGGGCCTAATACAAATTAATAACTAATAGTTATACATATATAATTGTCTTGACTTTGAATGTTAAATGTTGACTTGACTATAAATGTTGAATGTTGACTTTACTTGAATGTTGAATGTTGACTTGACTTTGAATGTTGAATGCTGACTAATAGTCAACATGTTGGAAGGCTATTATGAAAAGCCCATAGGCTTATACAAACTATAGTCTAAAACTCCCCCTGCAGTTTGAGCGGGAGATAGCCGAACCCACTAAACTGGTCACAAATCTAAAAGCACGCAATCCACAGTAGTCCGTTGGTGAAAATGTCAGCATACTGGTAACGAGATGGTACATGAAGAACACGAACCTGACCACGAGCAATCATATCACGAACAAAGTGTATTCAATCTTAATATGTTTGGTCCGCTAATGCTGAACAGGATTAGCAGTCATATATAGTACTAACATTGTCACAATAGACAATGGTAGTAGATAATGATTTTGTATGAAGCTCTCTGAGAAGATTACGAAGCCAGGCAGTTTCGGCAACAACATTAGCAACACCTCTGTACTCAGCTTTAGCACTCGATCTAGAGAGAGTATGTTGCCGTTTGGCTGACCATGAGAGTAGATTATCTCCCAAGAAAACACAATAACTAGATGTAGACCGCCTGGTAGTAGGGCAACCAGCCCGATCAGCACCGGTATATGCAACAAGAGAACCTATAATGGATGCATAAAATTCGAGCTCAAAGTCTAATTTTCCACGAACATATCAGAGAACTCGCTTAAGAGCTACCAAATGAGGCTCTCGAAGATCATGCATATGAAGGCAATCCTGTTGCGCCGCATAAGAGATATCTAGACGAGTAAATGTAAGGTACTACAAACCACCTGCAAGACTGCTATTGATATAGTATAGAATATGTATATATAATACAAGCAAATTGGCAAATCACTCTTATGAAAGAGTGATAAGCTAATTACTAATAAGATATATTTCCGGAAAGTATCGATTAGAAAATTACCCTTAGAAAAGGATAAAGATCAAATCGTTCCTGAGTCGTTTTCCCAACGAAGTGTGAAGATTGAAAATCTTGTTTCGGTTTGTGATCCCGTGCTTGAATAATCAATATTTTGGATTTTGAATTTTAAACCTAATAACGCAAAGAGAAAGCATATAAAGGCACACTAAACTAGAAATTAAGACAATTTAAAAATCTAATGACATTAAAAACAAATTAAAAACTAAATAATAACTAAAATTTACTAACTAATTAACTAAAAATAACAAAATAAAACTCTAAAAATTAAAAATGCAAATTTCTAAACTAAAATGAATTAAACTATTTTTTAAAACACAAAAATTATTTTTTTTATATATTTTAAAACTAAATAATACTAAAATTTAAACTAAAAATACAAAACTTAATGCTAAAATTTTGAGAAATTTTATAAAAATACTAGACACTATTTTTTTAGGTTTACAAAGAAAAAGGAAACAAAAAGCTAATGCCAATAAGCTATGAAAAATCGAATAAGTTGTTTAAGCTAAAACTAAACATAGTATATTAATTAAATGATGAAAGGATTTATGAAAAAGACCTAAGGGTGCAGTGGTTGAGGTGTGTGTGTTGTGTGGGGGAGGTCACAGGTTCGAGTCCTGTGGGTGACTGTCCCTTTTTGGAAAACTTTTTTTTTATTTTTCTTTTTAAAAAAGCTAAACACTAAGTAAAAATAAGCACATTTAATAAAGGGGCTTATTTCCAAAACTTATTAATAAGCAGGAAAAAGACACTCAAAAGTTAGCAGTTTTGGCTTAATTAACTCTTTGACATTTAACTAAACCTTTTGGACTTTTAGGACTCAATAAAAAATTAGAAAACAAATAAGCTCAAAACAGAACTCAACCTAGACCTAATAAGCACTAAGAAATAGAAATAAGCAAAACTAATAGGCTAAAAACAACCAAAAAGCATTTAGAAAGATTAATCTAAAAGCGGTTTAAAAGACTATACCTACTACTTTAAGCTAAGCTATAGAACTAAAAAGCTTTAGGAATAAGCTGAAACATGAAAACAGATCAAGACCTAGACTCAATAAGCATTTAGGATTACAAATAAGCAACTAAAATAAGCTAAAAAGATTCAAAAGACATTAAGAAAGTTGATACCAAAGGAGATTAAAAGGACTTTTGACAGACTTTTTAAACTAATTTTAAAGGCTAATAAGCACTTGAAATAAGCTGAAAAGTTATGACAGATTAAGTACTAGACTCAAATAATACAAATAAGCTGAATTAAGCTAACTTTCTAAGGGAACAAGCTATAACAAAGACAGATGAAAATGATAGATACACTACTTTTGTTTTTGGCTTTTTGAAAATTTGCAGCTTAATTTTAAGACTCAAAAGCAATTTTATCCTACTAAAAACTTAAAACAGATTTAAACCACACTACAATAAGCTAAATGAAATCAATTTTAACCTAATCTAAGCTAGATTATATCCTCAATTGACCTACAACTTTGGACTTTTAAGAACAAACCATGAGACTTGACTGTTTTTTATTCTAGTTACTCAAAAGGCTAAAACAAAGACTACTACTCTAAACAGATGTAAATTGATGCAAGTGAAACCAAATTTTATCACAAAAACCACATCTCAAGTAAACTTTAAAAGATTTAATC
>BQNB010152126.1:0-15814 GCA_026074375.1 Tanacetum coccineum | reverse complement strand
AGAGTCTAACTTGTACCAAAAGAAGTTTTGAGGACAACATCCCTAACGTCTGCAATGTCTAGAGTCTTGTCATCTGCTAAACGAACCTTACCAGAGCGTAGCTTGAACCTTTCTAACTCTTCTTTGCAATAGGTAACATAGAATGATGTACCATAATCCATTATACGATCATTAATCGTATTCTTAACGCAGCATACTAATATGTCATCATAGTCTTCAGCTTCCATGTTAACCTCCTTATCCCTGGAGGTTACAGGCTTCGAACACTGATTCTGAAAGTGGCCTTTCTGGTTGCAATTCCAACACATGATATCCTGTCTATTCTTGGATTGACCTCTCTTCTTTGATTTCGATCTACTTCTGTTCTGCTTCTGCCCTCTGTCTTGCTTTCTGCCCCTGCCTTTTTCTTCTGCACTTAACAAGGAGTTCGAGTACTCTCCGAATGTCTTCCTACGGATATCTTCCCCAAGAATTAAATCATGAATGTTATCGAACTTAAGCTTAGTACTTCCGGTTGAACCACTAACTGCTGTAACAGTGCCTAACCAGCTCTCGGGCAACAAAGAGAGTAACAAAAGAGCTTGTACTTCATCATCGAATTTAATATCAACCGACATCAACCTTGATATTATTGAATTAAACTCGTTTACATGATCTGTAACGGAGCCTCCTTTCTTCATCTTCGTATTAACCAAGTGTCGAATAAGAAACACCTTATTTGACGCACTAGGTTTCTCGTTCATATTAGACAAAGCCTTTAACAAGTCGTATGTAGTCTTCTCAGTGACAACGTTGTAGGTTACACTCTTCGCCAATGATAGCCTGACCACACCCAGAGCATGCCTATCTAGCAGGGTCCAGTCCTCAGCCTTCATGCATGTAGGCTTGGCTTCTGCCAAAGGCTCGTGAAGCTTCTTCTGATATAGATAGTCTTCGATCTGCATTTTCCAAAACCCATAATCATGACCATCAAACTTGTCGATCTTTATCTTACCGTCTTCTGCCATTGTTTATCGTAACCTGGCTCTGATACCACTTTGTTAGGGTATATGGCACCTGCACACACTTCTGTACAGACCTCTGTACGGTATATAGCTCCTACACACATCGCTTGAACAACAAAGAATACAAACAAGGCTTACGGAAAGTAAATGCGAAAAGACACAAGATGTAACGTGGTATCCACAATTAGGATAGTCGTGGCTGTCCACGGGATCAAACCATTGAGATTTTATTATTGTGGTACGCACACACTCAAGAGATACAAGTTTACAATTACAATGAGGGGGTATTTATAAGTGTGAGACCCTAATCCACTTTACTCATTATACCGATGTGGGATATAAGCCTTCACAACTCATCAATTCACTCACATTGTTCGAGAGGTAACCCATCATTCCACTTATTTTCAACAAACTTCTTATTGTACGAGGAAAAATAGGATTTCCCCATTGATGAAGTGTGCTTTCGCAATTCGTCAAATGGCATACGGAGCCGTTCCTGATGCATTGGACGAATATATGCAAATGCGACAATATCCTGTGAGTGTCTCGTATATTTTTGTAACGCCATCATGGAGTTATATGGAGAAGAGTTTTTGCGCAAGCCGACATATACTGACATTGAAAAACTCTATGCTTGTCACGATGAAAAGCATGGGTTTCTTGGGATGATATGAAGCATTGATTGTACGGGTTGGCTGTGGGAGAATTGTCCAGTTGCATTAAGAGCTCAATTTTGTCGGGGTGATCACGGGTCAGATCCATTCATTTTATTGGAAGCGATTGCCTCATGGATTTGGCATGCGTTCTTTGGTGTCTCCGGAATGAACAACGACGTGAACGTTTTACGTCAATCCCCTATTTTCAATGATCTCAAAGCAGGGAAAGCATCGGATGGTCCATTTATGGATAACGGCGTGAGTTATAAAATGGGATATTATGTTACTGACGGGATATCTCCGGAATATTCCGTTCTTATGAAGTTAATTTCAAATCCAGGGGCGAATGATAACAAAAGAATAATGTATAAGATGGAGTACGAAGCAGCAAGGAGAGATGTTGAACGAGATTTTGTTGTCTTAAAGAAAAAGTGTGTGATACTTAAACAGCCGACTAGAGGGATGTCGTTGCATATAATAACGGATATAATGTAAACGTGTGCCATATTACATAATATGATTATACATGATTTCGAGCATGCGATCTCTCTCAATTTTTTCAAGAGGAGCAACATCGTGACGATGATCCCACAAGAACGCATGAAGAAACAATAGAAATTATTCGAGAGATACACAACAGAGCAGCTCATCTAAACCTAAAAGCCGATTTAGTGGAACACATTTGGGATCGTGAAAATCAACACTAGTCATTTATTTTGATGTTTTATTTGTAATGTTTTTAGATGGATTTGAATTATTGTTTTTTACTATAAATGAAATTTAATTTTGTTGTTAGAAAAATTGAAAATAAATAGATATCAGTCGTCTTACCGGGCCTAAAAGATCGCATGTAGGTTGCAGGAGAACGAAAGTTAATGTGACAGGAAAAATAAAAGTCGCTGGTGTCACTAGTGTGGGTAGCCTAAAAGAAGTTTCGTTAATATTGGTCCACCGAACACTATGTTATGATTATGGGATAGGTTATAAAGACCCCCCTATAAAACACCATTTGTACCCACTTTAGTTTTTGTGTTTTTTAATATTTATAATTTTGTTTATATTATAAAACTGTGAAACGGAATGTGCGGAACAAAAAGTGTAAGATTTGACAAGTCAAAAGTATTAAAATGTCAAAAAGTACGAAACATACTGATAAAAAAACTGTGTTGTACTTGTAAACTGAGGAGACAAAGAGAATGTTTTGTACTTTTTTGTAATTTTTGGTGGGCTAGGAGGGGTACAAATAGTAGTACCCATCAGTAAAACTGAATTCTAAAATTGGTGCTACTATTGGTACCTCTGGCTCACAAAAAGTACTAATGTTCCGTACTTTTATTCTTTTTGTTTCAAACACGGTTTTTTTATCCGTTTCTGCTCTGAACTTTTTGACAGCTTAATAGTTTTGACTTGTTAAACTTTGAATTTTTTTTCGCACTTTCCGTTTCACAGTTTTATAACATATACAAAATTATAAAAAAAATGGATACAAATAGTCATTTAAAGGAGGTCTTTATACCGTACCCATTCTAAATACAGTACCTACGGCTAGTCGTGCGCAAACCGGTTAACCAGATCGGTTCGGTTTGGGTCAAACAGGAACCAGTTTCGGTCAACAAGGGGGAAAACCCGGTTTGAGATAAACCCAAACCGGTTTGGAACCGGTTTCTTACCGGGTTGAGGTGAAACCGGTTTGCCGGTTTGGAACCGGTTCGGTTCCGGTAAAACCGGTTTGGTCGGGTTTTTTTTTTTTTTGATTTTTTGTGGTGTTATACTATAAACTGAATAACCTTCAACTTTTATTTAATACAAACCATAATATTACATAAACGAAATACAACATAAAGGAAATACAACACAACATAAAGGAAATACAACATTTAAAATACAACACAATACTAGTAGTAACCATGTGACGTAGACCCATCATGTCCATCTCCGGTTTGGTCATCTTCGGCTCCGCTGCTCATCATATAATCATGCCGTGGTTCTCCTGAAGAGCCGTCGCTACTAGCATCTAACGCAATTTCTTGATCGTAAGTTAAGGAGCTCAATTTATGTTGCACCTCGACATTAAAGACACCTTCTTCAACGTCTAAGGGTAGTTCAAGAGGAGATGTGTCTTGTTTACGCTCCTGAGCGTCTAAGTGATCCTTCAAGCACATGCACATCTCTAAAGACTCCGGAGTTAGTCTTGTTCTTCGATTGTCAACACCCTACACTTTTGAAAATGCGGGATTTAGAAGCTACCAATGAGCTTGGACACTTTAATATATTCCATGCCATGGCGGGATAGAACAGGAAAGCTATTTTTCCTTTCTTTCCAATACCCCAATACATCAAAAAGTTTGCAAAGTCCTTGGATGAAGACGAACACAAATCCGTTTGGAATATTGCTCATACTCATAGGACATTGTAGGATCATTCCTTGCCTTTTTTTTGTATGTCCTTTTAAACCGTGTAGCAAACGAGCATAATATCATAAATTCACCCCGATAAAGAACCTCCACTACTTGTTGATGAGTATAGGTTAGTACCAAGTAATTTGTATAATACATATTATACAAACCTTGAAAAAATTCGAGAAGACCAATCCCATGACCTAGATTGCAAACCATCATCTTGAAACTCCAAGTCCCTACTTATATTCTCGATAAGATAGTCTAACCCCGGATACATTAAAACATGGATTTAAAGGGGCTGGAACAAGCTAATTATCGTTGGCATGTTCTATTCAAAAATACATCTAATTTTTTTCTTCATTGGTTTAACCATACATGACAACAAACCCCCCCCCCCCCCCCTCAAGTTCTAATTCAGATAATTTGCAACTAATGAAAAAAATCTGTTGAAGTACCAATGGAGATGTTGGGTAGTAAACCCCCGACAAAATAACCGTAGCACTTTTTGAAACACTTCAATAATGGGTTTAACATTTCAATCATAACCCAATATTCCACCAGAAATTTTTTAAACCTTCTACCATTCTTATTGACCAAAATGTCATGAAAATACACCAACGTGGTTTTCTGTTTCAAACCACTTTCTAGCATTTCAAAAGTGGAGTTCCATCGTGTATCAACGTCCCAATTTGGTGAATAACAAGGTTTATCTGCATCCTAAATTCTAATATAGCATTTTCGGATTTTAAATCACCCAGATTTTAAAACAGCGTTTAACATTTGTTTTAAAGACACATTCATTTGATAAATTTATGGGGGACCTTTTAAACCACTTGAGCACACCAAGTAATGATGTGTGTGGCAAACACAACACTATGATAGAACCTACCCGCCATTGGTGGGTTTGTATTTAATATTAGTTTTTTCCTGGCTCTTTGTTGTTGCTAGCAATCCCAAAGTAATTGACATAAATTTTTCTTGCAAACCATAAATGACAAAGAACTTTTCCAACATAATTACATCAGTTTTTGTACCCGAATGAGGAGACGGAAATTCTTCTGAATGAAATTACCCGCTTCATTATTTGCCAAGTACTAGGTTCAATCTAATGTGCTGTAACACACATGTAAAACCGGGCAATTATGAGATCGGACCATACATCCTGTTGTTAGGTTGTAACCTAGTATTTAAGTTATCAAAACCTTCATAATTGTGCTTGTTTAGCCGCTACCCATAATTTCATTGCATCACGTTTGAGAGTAGAACGACTTACATGAGTGTATCTTGGTTGCATAGTGTTCTGGAACACCCTCGTTGTCTGCTCGTGGTCAAAGTGGTTGAATGGTAACCCTCGTTGAATCACCAAACCCGCGAATTGTTCACGAAGATAATCCGGATTGTACATGAAAATTTGCCCATCTCGTCCCATCGACGTTTGCCCCGCTTCCGGATTCTGATTCTGCTGCGCCTTTAATACTTCACAATGCGGATGAGTTATATGATTCTTCAACGTCGTGTTGGAACCCTCCGATAAGAAATGAAAGCAATACTTGCATTGAGCTTTTTTCTGACCGTTGGTCATAATGCACATGTTGAAGTCTTTCCAAACTTCGGGGGTTCGATTGGTTGGTATGATTTCACGAATTGTCAGTGCACTTGTTGAACCAGCACCGGTGGTAGTTGAGGCGGATTCACTTGCCATTGAGGTGGATAGGTTTTTGAATTTGCTTAAGAAGGATTGTATGTAATGTAAGTTGTGATTTACAATGTAATATAACACCCTTATTTATAAGCACAAGAAAATCATAGATAGGATAAGAAAGATGAAGAAAAAGGGGTGAAATCCCCGGGTCCATCCAATTGTCTCAAGATAAGATAGATAGGATAAGAAAATCAGAAAAAGGGTGATTCCCGGGTCCTCAATTGTCCTCACAAAATCGGTTCGGGTCCAAACCGGTTTTTGAAACCGGTTCGAAAAACCGGTGGTCAAACCGGGTTTTTCGGTGGAAAGCCAAACCGGTTCCAAACCGCCTTATAACATATACAAAATTATAAAAAAAATCAAAAAACAAAAAAAAAATGGATACAAATAGTCATTTAAAGGAGGTCTTTATACCGTACCCATTCTAAATACAGTACCTACGGCTACTAGTACATCTCGATAATATGATGAGTACAACTTTGTTGATACAAAACGACTTGCTTTTAAACACACACAAAAATTTGCTTTAGCAATAGTTATCAAAACATGTGAGTTATACAAGGGGTAATTATCGTGTCAAAACAAATAGCCCAAACTAGCAAACCAAACGATTTTAGAAATTTACACCGGCGTGTTTAACTTATCAAGTTGTTCGGTTGATTTAGGGTGTGTTTGATTTGTTGCAAGGAATCACTATAGGTATGGATTTGATAGTGTAACGGAATCACAATAGATATGAGCATTCCATAAACATTGTTTGATATATAATTGGGTCTATCCACTCTTTCAATATATTTTACGAATTTAACAAATTAATAATCTCCTTCAAAAAATTACATTTGCAAAGTTGTTAAACAAAACTAGTTTTAATGCCCGTGCACGCACGGGGCTTAGACATTATGTTTTTTTTGTAGGGAAACATGTACACTTTTATTAAAATAAAATCAGATTATAATTAATAATAATTAACAGAAATTAAACAACAGAAAATAAAACAAACATAATTGGGTAGAAGGAGAAGACAGACAATATGAACGATCAATAAGAAAATAGTAAAAGGTCGTGGAACGAGGCACGAGTTTGACACCATCCCCATAAAACAGATTCTCCGTCTGTTTCCCAATGGTACCACTTCCAAAGCTAGTTAGTACAGCCAGACCTGACAAAACTTGCCTGAAATATCGCGAAAACATATTCTTCTGATAGCGAAAAGACGCTTGAAAACTTGTTAATAGAGTTTTTCTCTCTTGTGTTTTTTTGTTGTGTCTTGGAATATTGAGATTGCCAACTATATATACACATACATGAGCATATGGTGAAATGTTGCAATCAATTTTAATTAATGCAATAGTTAATAATTGATCCTGCTAAAAAACTAAATCATAACAGCCAATTTAATAGTCAATTAATGACACATTAATTAGTCAGTATATAAACCAAATCAAACATCCAATTTAATTAGTCAATTAATGACATCATTAATTTGCAAGTTATAAACCTTATGATACAAATCATAACAGCCCATTTAATAGTCATTAAAGACACATTAATTTGTATTACCAAACGACTCGTAACTGACATTTTCCATTTTCCCTCATCCCAACTTACTTCATTGAGACTCGATATCTCATTCACACTAACTCTGTTTTGGACATATACAAGCTCGACCTGGCCATTACACTAATAATTAAATTTACAATAATTAATTTAATACCAAAGTTAGTGAAAACACATTTCCACTAAAAATTTACCAACATCCCCCACATGAATGAAATCGGTATTCGAGAAAAACACTTCGGAAATTTTTGGTGAAATTTCTAGCGGTTGAGTCCCTGCATAGGATATGGTAGTGGTGACCCTTTGAACCTTCCTTGTGAGATGCCACTTACCTCCTAGATCTGAGTAGACCACGATAACCTTGAACTCAGCCTCTTTTACGTAGAAACGACAATAAACACACACACACAACACTCTCCCTCCTGACATTGTCAAGTCCTCATAGTCGTGCTCGTTATGGTCATGAGCACTAGCCTGGTTCTGCAAGAGCTCTTAGGATTTGCGCCCCCCATAATTCCTTTCAAAGCGACCCCACTTCTCTCTCACATAGGTGATTTCATCCTGAATCATTAAAAACATATGTTTTTGTGATTTCATCTTAGAAATCATATGCATTGTGATTTCATCCTGAATCAGATACAGCCATATGTTAACCTCGTCAACAAGTCACATTTGCTAAGGAATGGACAGAGTGTTACAAATTTTTAAGTAACACCCAATATTGAACGTGACTTCCCCTACATTTCAATGATTAGGTTGTCCTATTAAACCTAGATCTGGGATCTAGTCCAGTCAACTGGGATAAGGTTTTCCTTCATAGAGAGACTCATTCCGTTAAGGGCTTTAGTCTCATTGGTCCATAAGGACGAACTCTCAAACTAACTCTTTGCTTAAGCCTTTCCAGCGGAATCCGCGATTTATCCACTGACTTTCCGTATCAATCGTGATAATCTCTATTAGAGAGTAGTTGACGCACAACCAATCATCGTTATGATAAATAAAAAAACAAAAAAAAAAAAAAAAAAGAAAAAAAAAAAAAGTTATGTCTCGACTTACGACCGAATTTACAATGTGATATGAGCTCTGTCAAAATTCAATTGACTATCACAATTATAAACATGGGCCATTACCGGTTTACGCATCTATAGTATTGTTCTTTTACGAATTAACTAAAATATCCAACATATTCTTTAAATTTTAACAAAATGTTGATTTATATTTTCATCATATATTTAGCTATAATCGTCTTTGAAATACTTCAAGATTTCTAAGACATAGTTTTCCACTTAGCGTAAAGACAACCTCCGCTCGTAGTGGATCAAATACCGTGTTTGCATTGCTCTAATCTTATAATAGCAGCCGATATCTCCTTAATTGAAATCATAGTATTCATTTAAAACTTATATCAAATGGACCCCACTTGATTTACCTGGTTAGGCTACTTAAACTTGGCCAATAAGTTCTAAATCAATTCATTACGGCAGACAGATTAGACACAAAGATGCCAAATCCTCTTTGAGTAAATCACAATTGTCAACACCTTTAGATAAAAAGATGTCATTGAATTCCTAGCTATGCCGAACCCCCCACATGAACCCTCGAAGAATTATTTAACCACATACAAAGTTTTTTGACTTAACACAAATCTATAATTGGTTCATCATTCAATAACCATTATCCAACAACTAATGAGTCATGGTCAAATCTTGAACGTCCAACAACCATTGTGGAATTTGTTTATCTTCTTATCACTTCTGTGAAAATATACAATCTAATGTATAAACACATGGAGTACACATAAACATCCTATAATTTCTGACAACCACATTCTTACATGATATGGTGAAATTTGATGTCCTTGTTTTGGAGCTTTCCTTAAGTCATATAATGACTTACCAAGCCTACAAACATTGCTCTATAATCCAAGAGCTATGAAACCCTGGTTGTTTGATCATATATATTTCCTTTTAAAGGCACATACTTTTCTATACCGAGAGCACGTAAATTTGTGTCTTATTTTAATTATTAACATATACATTTTAAGAAAAGGCCTACTCAAAATCACCTCTGATAAGACTTCGAACACCTATGTATCCGAAAATAAGAATAAACATAACATAATTATATATAACAATTCTGTCTATAGTCCCATACTACTCAAAGTAAGCTGCACATAGCAATATTTTGTACTCACCATCAGCAAATATGATGAAGTACTCCATTCGCTACCTAAGATATTATAACAATACAATTTCACAATAAAACCATGTAATCCTATCAAGTGTTTCAGTTATTATCCTATATCAACCAGAGAAAAAACAACTTGTCAATTTTTGGCTTCAACACAATGTATTTAATTTGTAGTCCGTGTCAATACAAAAAAGGTATCCAATTTGGTTAGTTGAGGCACACATATGAGTTATATTAAAATATTCTGAGTCAAGCCCATGTCCATACGTTTAAAGAATCAAATAAGTTTAAAAATTCTCACTCCCATTTTTACTAAAATGACCATTTGAAAATATGTTCTATCTAAACATTTAAAGGTGTAACCCATATAGACTCAAATTATGTTATTCGTACCTCAATTTTTAGATTCAAACGACGGAAATGAAAGGCCAAATTTCACCTAAGCGCCATCCGAAAACAAGATTACTACGAACCTCCATCCCCACGTACAACACATTGAATTAAATAGACTCTTTTGTCCAGATGTGAATCACATCTCCTTTCCCTGAAATTAGCAATTGAGATTGCCCCAAATTCAATCTCTCCATTCTCAGCTAACATCATTAAAGATGATAAACCAACTCTTATCACCAAATACAATAAACATGTACCGAGTGCAAATCCCACCATTACCTAAGGTCAGATTCCCTCATGGCCTCAGTTTTTATGTCATTCAGACCATATAATGCATAGTTATGGCACATAAGGTTTCTGAATGCTTCAAAGCATCTACCGTACACGTAACTCGAGTATCGGTCTCCCTTTTAACAAGTTCAAGAGAATATCCTTTAATGTCACTCATGACAATCCAAATATATTTTTAATACGAGGTCTCATGATTAGTTTGAAACTAATTTGGTATATTAACAACGTGCTCAATCACATAGTGTTTCTTAACAAAAATGATTTTAATCGACTTTTGTTTAAAACACTAATTTTTTTAAGATCCGTTATACAAAACCACTTTAAAAGAAGTCTTTCGACTAAACAATTAAACAATATCGCCTATTACATAATTTTTTTTAACAAAAAGCTCATATGTAATATAATGTTGTCAATTTTTATTAAGAAGATCTTAATAGATATGTTTCACATGATCTATTTCTACAATGAAACTCAACAAGGTTTCAGTAGATCCACTCTTCTAAAGAAACTCAACAAGGTTTCTATAGAACTTTGTACCAACATCCTCTTTTTTGTACTTCGTTCAATGACTCCTCATCAATTCATGGCAGTCGTGGTTTGCAGTACACGTTGTACAAGAGTCCACCAGAACCATTGCCAAAACGATAGTTGTGTACACAAAAAAGAGAGAATGTTTCATGGCCATTCACAGCTTGGCACAGCTTGCATTATAAATTGTACCTTCCTTAGTAGGTTCCTCATGAGGTTGCAGTCTCATTAAAGAACCGCGCAAGGTTTTCAAAGTTATGAATATAAGAACGATCTTCTAGTTACCAACCGTCTTATATTTCCGCCCATTGTATTTTTCTCTGGTTTTTTTCCTCAGTTAGCAACTAAGTTTGGTAACCGGCGCATCAGTTACGTTTCACAGTATAGTCACAAATCGTGATTGTCATCCATGACAGATCAAACACAAACAGTTAAATAAGTCATCTTTACACTACACTGTGGTATCCAAAAAATTCAATCCTGATTTCAATAAACTTGTACCAAGGGAACTTCGTTCAAACAAACTCAAATCTTAAGTTTCAATTAATCAAATTTTCAAAATAAACTGATATAACAACTGCTTTTAAAAAATCGTTAATAGATCTGTATTCTCTGTAATTTAAAAATGCTGTTTAATTAAAACTGATTTCCAAAGTAAACTCAATCTAGGTTTCGACAGAAAACAGTTTATAAAAATCAGTAATAATATTTAATCCGATTTTAAGAAAGTGTTTATAATTCTGTTAAACAGAATCTGTTTTAAGATTGTAGGGAAACATGTACACTTTTATTAAAATAAAATCAGATTATAATTAATAATAATTAACAGAAATTAAACAACAGAAAATAAAACAAACATAATTGGGTAGAAGGAGAAGACAGACAATATGAACGATAAATAAGAAAACAGTAAAAGGTCGTGGAACGAGGCACGTGTTGGACACGCTTCCCTTAAAACAGATTCGCCGTCTGTTTCCCTATGTAACACACGTTCATAGCGTTTGTACAGCCGGAACCTGACATACTTGCCTGGAAATATCACGGAAAACAAAAGAGTGCTTCTATCGAAGAAAGACTGCTGGAAAACTTGTTAATGGAGCTTTTCTCTCTTGTGTGTTTTGTTGTGTCTTGGAATGGTTGAGATTGTCATCTATTTATACACATTCATATGCATATGGTGTAATGGTGCAATCAATGTTAATTAATGCCTTAATAATGAGCTGCTATAAACCAAATCAAAACAGCCAATTTAATTGTCAATTAATGACACATTAATTTGCAGTTATAAACAAATCATAACAGCCAATTTAATTGTCAATTAATGACACATTAATTTTGAAACAAATCATAACAGCCAATTTAATTGTCAATTAATGACACATTAATTTGTAGAAAAAACAGCTGCAGTAACCTGACATTTACCCAATTTTCCTCATTCCAACTTCCTTTCTTTGAGACTCGATATCTCATTACACTAACTCTGTTTTGGAACATATACTCGCGCTTCGAAAACGCTGGGCTTACCACTTAATTAATTTAAATTTGGCTAATAATTATCTATGTCCAAAGTTAGTGAAAACACATTTTCCACTAAAAAATTTCCAACATTTTTAAACTACATATATATATTTTTTCTGTTTATAAGTTATGTTATAGAGTATTATCGAAATATATGAAGATAATAGATTCATTAAATCTTTTATATATTACGTAGTATATAATTTGAGATGATTTACTAATATTTTTTCATTTTGATTTACATAGTTTTTTGACTCGACATTGTGATGCAACTAATCCCATCGAAACAACCCTTTAGATAGCCCGGAAGCGGGTCAAGTGAACCTTCGATGTGCTTCGGATTTGTTACATTAATATGAATTCAGGCCTACCAATGAAAAATCTACCAAAAAACTCTCGGGTAGATTGAAGATGTACTTTAGATAATGTTAAATCTTTGTTTGGAAGTAAGAAATTGTTTACGTGTTAATTTAAAATAAAAATTCTAAGTTTTAACGTTAATGGGTTTTTGTTTATTTTTTAAAGAAGAGAATAAAACTTGTAAATTTATAAATTTACACTTTTAACTTCATATAATTTATTTAAAATTAAACTACTAAAGTTTTATTAATTATCTCCCATTTTTTCAAGTTTTTGTTTTCACAAATTTGACACATATATTTTTATGTGTTTTTTTTCTCCATCAAATTTCTCCACCAATTTTTTTCAATTTTGACCAAATTGATTCAATTTTGACTTTTTATTGACCAATCATAATCGTAGATTTAGCCGTGACGATGCAAAATCAAGCATTCTTATTGGTCATTTATTATTCAATAAAATTATCTGATAGAAAACTCCAAAATGATGTAAGTTATTTTATATATAAAAGATATTGATAAAAAATATAATATATAACAAAGCCGCATAAAAACGAGACGTCTTTTATGTGCTCGCTACATATACCTAGCTACAAAACCGGCCCATGGGCGTCCAGTTTGGGCCGGTCCCTTATATTTTTGTAAGTAGTTTAATAAAAGAAAAAATTGCTCGGAGCACAAACAATGAAAAAAAAATACAAACTGATTTTCATTCAGATAAAAAAATATGCCTACGTGGCAAAATCAAGCATTCTGATTGGTTCAATTTATTTTCACATAAGATTTAATCTGATAGAAAACTCCGAAATGATGTAATTATTTTATTATATAAAAGATATTGATATAAAAATTATAATATATATCAAAAGCCGCATAAAACGACGTCGTTTTATGTGGCTCGCTACAATACCGCTACAGTAACCGGCCCATTGGGCTCCCAGTTTGGGCCGGCCCTTTTTTTTTTGTAAGTAGTTAATATAAAAAAAATTGCTCGGCACAAAATAGGAAAAAAAATACAAACTGATTTATTCAGATAAAAAAATACCCGCGACATGAGGCCCAACACATAAGCCCATATAAAAAAAACTATTAAACATGAGACCGAAAAAATAAACCCAATATAAAAAAAATTGCTCGGCACAAAATAGAAAAAAAAATTACAAAAATACTGATTTAATCAAATCAAAAAATACCCGCGACATGAGGCCCAACACATAAGCCCATATAAAAAAACTATTAAACATGAGGCCCAGCCACAACGCGCGGTCTATTTTGCTTGATAAAAAAAAACCCAGAAAATAAAATTAAAAAACAAAAACAAAACAAAAAAACCTAAAAAAAAATAATTGTCGACACCAATTTAAAAAAAAACCGTCCCGCACTAACGAAAACATACACGGCCCGCAACAACGCGCGAAAACTTTTGCTTGTTTAAGTCAAAATTAACAAAATCTGTTGTTGATACCACACCCACAAGCTCCATAATCATTTCCTCCAAGACTAAAAATATGAATACAACGAAAAGTCAAAATCACAAAATAACAGCAAAAATAAAAATATATCAACACATATAGTGAGTCTGGAACAAAAATAAACCAAAAGAGAATGGGGTAAACTTTAGTCTTTTACGAAGAATAAATAATTCAAAGTGGCCCACAGGAATCAATTAGAAAAGGTGTCTATTTCCTTTACTATAAGTCTATGGGTATCAAGTGATAGTTTTATTCTCTAACATAGTAACCAAACATTTGCAATGACAATCATTGTGATTCATTAATTCCAATAGTAATATACCAAAGCCGAATTGAACATAATTCAAATTGGATTAAATCGGATTCAATAATTCGAATTAAATAATTATAATGATTTATTTATTTAATTATATAAATTCTTAGCATAAAAAAATTCAAGCTTAAAAATATATTTATACTGCGAAAGAGTTTAATTGTTTTATTATATAAATATATAAAAACATATACAGTACTATTTTTATGTTAATTCGATTTTTGGTTCAGTTCGATTTTCATTATGATAAAAGCATATTTAAATCGAAAATCGAATATATAATTGGATTTGGTTCAATTTTGACAAATTCGATTTTTTCTCAGTTCAATTCGGTTTCAATTTTTGATATTTTTAAATTTACAAAAACATATTTTGTCAGTAGATGACACGCGCTCACGCGGAATAAATCTACAGTGGTCAAATCTTATTTGAGTTCCGTTTGTCCTTATTTTATTTGTCGGTGCCATTCAAATGCAGTGGGCCACTGTAGTTTGTTTGGATCTTAATTTTTGTTTTTTTTAATAATCTAAAACAAGCATGATAGCCCGCGCGTTGCCGTGGGGCTTATTTCAGTACACAAAAGGGTCTTGCATGAGCAACCAATAAAAACATTACACAAAAGCTGTAATATATATGAATTTCATCTTCTTTATAGTTGAAAGAATATATGATGGGAAGCGAAGAATATTCCAACTTGCCTTGTCAATTGCTTGAAACTCTATGAACTCGATAACTTAAGGGCAAGCTCCTGTTGCTCTCCTAAAGAGATCGCGTCCGTATTGATCGCCACCTTATCTTTTTGGTTTATTGTCACTATCACTATCAAAGTATACCTTTGATCTTTAGACATTCTTGGTGTCTTTATCTGATCCATTTCATCCTTTGTGCTCTCTTATGTTTCTCCTCTTTTATTCTCTCATCTTTATGTCGTTTACGGTCCAACCACTTGTCCTCGTTGTCACGTGTTTTTACGTTTTCTCTTAACTCTACAAACCTTTTCAACACTGCAAGGTATAAAAAAAGTAAGCAAAAACACACCATGTAAGCTGCTTTTGGTACAATATATTTTGGAACATTTGCTAGAAAAATGACGTAGTCTGGATGAGCCGGCTCGCCCAGCCTTTTGAATAAAAAGAATGTTTCTTACCTTTATCTTTATCAAGCAGGGCAGAGTCAGTGGCAAGCTAACACATGTATGTTCGCTTCTTTATTAATATTATTAATTTGTTCATTTAGTTGTAGTTTTGGTGAACTTATTAGGTGGTGTCGTATAATAAAGTTTTAGGAGTGTTTCTTAAATTTTTGTACGTATGGTGAGCGTACCTATGAGGACTGCAGTCTTAGAATTGGCACGTGGTGGAAGTTCATTGTAAGCCTATGGGTCTGTTTTTTGACAATTAAATTCGTAGATTCTGTATGTTGTATGGAGTGG
>BQNB010152125.1:0-15814 GCA_026074375.1 Tanacetum coccineum | reverse complement strand
AAGTGGCCTACAAGGTCTCGAGGAGCCTATGTCTGACGAGGTCCTAAGAGAACTGTGCGACAAAAACTACCACCAACTCTTGCCACTCATTGCTGAAAAGATGCAAAAAGAAACAGAGTAGCAAGATAAGCTTAACGCGGTAAAGGCACGCCTACTCTACGGCAACGACCCCGGAAAAAATCAAAGTCGTCATGAAGAGTCGCATTACTCCGAATCCAAGACGCCAACCGCCAGAACAGAGCCAAGAAGGGGCATGGAAATAGGCGCTCTCGAAGCCCGTCACCAAAAGCCAATGTCTTCAAAAGACTCAAACAAAACAGATCTCCTTCACCTAAGTCTCGGCCACGGAAGGAGGGTGGTGTATTCAACGGGTTGGGAGGAAAAGAGCGAAGTCCATCCGCACGCTCCAGCAGCCGCCATTAGAGTTCTCACGGAAAGGAAACCGAGGTGCAACCAAGGAAATATCACCATAAGGGCACATCATCCCGGGGAACCAGCGGACATTCGGAGAGTGAAGACAGTGAAGGGGGTCACTGGAAATCCAAATCGACGAGGCGCAGGTCGAACACCTACGAAGATGATCTCTCTCAGCCTTGGACGTGTAAGGAAAGAAACTCTTTCACACCTCGGATCCGGCACTTCAATTTCCCAAGGACGAGGATGCCCAGCCATGTCAAGACATATGATGGAAGCGGGGATCCGAATGATCATATAAAGCTATTCCAGGCTGCGGCAAAAACAGAGAGGTGGGCAATGCCAACGTGGTGTCACATGTTTAACTCAACGCTCACGGGGAACGCAAGAGTCTGGTTCGACAAGCTCCCAAGGGAATCCATTGACAGCTATGAAGATCTAAAAACAGCGTTCAGGGAAAACTATCTCCAGCAAACAAAACACATCAAGGATCCGGTGGAAATACATCATATCAAGCAAAGAGATGGAGAATCCACAGAAGACTTTATGGAAAGATACAAAGCAGAGATCCTAGACATAGAGGGAGCGCCGGAATGCATGAAGATCTCCGGATTCATGCACGGTATAACCCACCCCGAGCTGATCAAGCGGTTATACGAGAAAATTCCGAGGTCGATGAACGAAATGTACAGGGTGACTACGTCTTTTCTGCAAGGAGAAGTTGCCGCATTCAGTCATAGTCGAAAAAAGCACCCGCGCCGTGGAAACAGCCAGGAGGAGGAAACAAGCTAAATTTTAAGAAGGGTTTTAAAAATAAGCAAAGATCGGATCGGAAGCCAGATAGGTTTTCACTCCTTACGAAAACCCTGAAAGAAATTTTCGCTCTAGAAAAATGAAAATTCAAGGCTCCGCCACCAATGGTAACTCCCGAGGAAAAAAGGGATCAAAACAAGTACTGTGAATTCCACGCAGATACGGGGCACAACACGGACGAATGCATGCAGCTGAGAAAGCAAATAGATGAGATGATCAAGTCGGGTAAGTTGTCGCAATTCATCAAAGAATTAAAACAAAACGATAAGCCAAAGGCACCAAAGAAGGGGGAAACGGCCGGAAAGGATAGACCCCTCGCCATCATGATGATCCAACCATGGGAGAGGGTAGCCAAACAAAGGGCCACTCAGAGTTTCTCTCTGGAGATAGCAATCTCTTTTCCACCTCTAGGAGACGAGGGCGGAATGGAAGGACCGATGATCATCGAAGCTGAAATAGGAGGGCACTTTGTGCACCGGATATACATAGACGGTGGAGCATCCTCAGAGATTCTATATGAACATTGCTTCGTCAGGCTCCGGCCAGAAGTAAGAAGCCAGATGGTCCCGGCTACCACACACCTCATCGGATTTAGTGGAGAAACCATTTGGCCGCTAGGTCAGATATCCCTACTGGTGAAAATAGGTGACGAAGAGCATTCCACTTCCGCATGGATGAACTTCACGGTTATCAGGTCACCATCCCAACATAATGGAATAATAGGCAGGCCAGGTATAAGAAAAATCCGTGCCGTACCATCCACGGCACATGGAATGTTGAAATTCCTAGTTGAGGGGGGGGGATAGTGACGTTACGAAGCAGCATAGTCATTCCAATGGAATGTGCAATGATCTCCGGACCTAGCACACAACCCCCCATACCTAGCCAAGTGTTGGAGGAAAAGGTAAAAATGGTCATTCATCCGGAGTACCCTGAGCAAACAATAGCCATAGGATCCACCCTAACAGAAAAGGGACGCGCGGAACTATGTGCTTTGCTCAGACAAAACCTGGATGTTTTTGCCTGGAGACCAGCAGATATGACGGGAGTCCCGCGGCATATAGTAGAGCACCGCCTAATTATCCGAGAAGGTTGCCTACCTATCAGACAAAAGAAAAGGGGGCAAGCACCAGAAAGGAATAAAGCAATCCAGGAAGAAGTGGAAAAACTGATAGATGCCGAAATCATGAAAGAAGTCCATTATAACAGCTGGCTATCAAACCCGGTCATGGTCAAAAAACACGATGGGAGCTGACGAATGTGTGGATTTCAAAAATCTAAACCAAGCATGTCCTAAGGATGGATATCCGTTGCCAGAGATAGATTGGAAAGTAGAATCTCTCTGCGGATACCCCTTCAAATTTTTCCTGGACGCATACATGGGGTACCACCAAATCAAAATGGCTAAGGAGGATGAAGAGAAAACATCATTCATCACGAGTCAGGGGATATTCTGTTACTCAAAGATGTCGTTCGGCCTAAAGAATGTCGGGGCAACTTACCAACGCTTGGTAGACAGGGCATTCCAAAAGCAGATCGGACGCAACCTGAAAGTATATGTCGATGAATTGGTCATAAAAAGCCGCACGGAAGAAGAAATTATCCGAGATATAGAAGAAACATTCAAAACCCTTCGGCAAATAAACATGAAGCTAAATCCAAACAAATGCACCTTTGGGATGCAGGAAGGGATGTTCTTGGGCTACAAAGTAAATGCCGACGGACTAAAAGTATGTCCAGACAAGGCAGACGCGGTCCTTAGTTTGCCATCTCCGAGATGCCTTAAGGACGTCCAAAAGCTGAATGGAAAACTAGCAAGTCTAAACAGGTTTCTGTCAAAGTCAGCTGAAAAATCACTACCTTTCTTCAAAACCTTGAAGAAATGCACAAAAAGGGTGATTTTCGTTAGACTCAGGAAGCGGAAGTAGCCTTCAAACAAATGAAGAAACTCATAGAGAAACTCCCAATGCTGACGGCACCAAGGGAAAATGAGGAGCTAATCATGTACCTAGCCGCGGCCAAAGAAGCCATCAGCGCAGTCTTAATGACCGAAAGGGGAGGCAAGCAAATACCAGTATACTTTGTGAGTCGCGCCCTACGAGGGCCGAAAATCAACTACATCCCCATGGAAAAATTTGTGTTAGCCTTGCTCAGTGCAAGCAGGGGGCTAAAAAGGTACTTCCAGGCACACACGGTTGTTGTAATCACGGATCAGCCGATAAAGCAATTATTGTCAAACTCAGAGATCAGCGGGAGGATGCTAAAGTGGAAATTTGAGCTAGAAGGATATGACATCCAATACAGGCCAAGGACATCGATCAAAGGACAAACATTGGCAGATTTTATCGTAGAACGACCGGAGGAAGAATCCCCGGACGAATTAATGGCAGACCAGAAGAATTACCAGAACCGTGGACTTTGTTTACAGATAGGTCATCCTGTATAGATAGTTCCGGAGCTGGGTTGATACTAACAAATCTGGAAGGAGTTGAATTCACGTACGCTATGAGGTTTAAGTTTGAGGCTACTAACAACGAAGCTGAGTATGAAGTATTGATAGCCGGTTTTCAATGGGCATAAAAAACCTTCAAGCAAATGTAGACTCTCGCCTTATAGCAAACCAGTCAATGGCTCTTAGTAGCAAAGGAAGTCAGGTATGGTTTTCAGTACCTGGAAAAGTAAAAACTCTCCGCAGTAAACTTCAAGGAAATACTCCATCAAACAAGAACGCGGAGGGAGAACAAGAGGCGGCTGCCCTAAGCAAGATGCATCTATAAGCTCACACACCTCAGTAAGCTAAGTATCTGGAGAATTAAAGGAAAGTTATACATGAGAAAGAGGTCCTCGTTATAGTGGAGGAGGAAGGGCACACATGGATGACACCCATATGCTAAATACCATACGAATGAATCCTTCCAGAAGACAAAAAGAAGCAAGGGTGGTAGTCGCAAGCATCCCGGTTACACCATGACCAATGAACTTTAGACAAGAAATCTTTCTTGGGACTGTGGCTCCGGTGCGTCGGACCACTTCAAGCAAACTACGTCCTTAGAGAAAATACACAAGGATCCTTTACATGCACTCCGGACCTAGATCCGTGGACGCCATGGGGGGGGGGGGGGGGGGAGGGGGGGGCGGGGGGTGGGGGGGGGGGGGGGGGGGGGGGGGGGGGGGGGGGGGGGGGGGGGGGGGGGGGGGGGGTGGGGGGGGGGGGGGGGGGGGGGGGGGGGGGGGGGGGGGGGGGGGGGGTGGGGGGGGTAGGGGGGGGGGGAGGGGGGGGGGGGGGGGGGGGGGGGGGGGGGGGGGGGGGGGGGGGGGGGGGGGGGGGGGGGGGGGGGGGGGGGGGGGGGGGGGGGGGGGGGGGGGAAGAAATCTTTCTTAGGGTCGTGGCTCCAGTGCGTCGGACCCCTACAAGCAAACTACGTCCTCAGAGAAATACACGAAGGATCCTGTAGCATGCACTCCGGTCCCAGATCCGTGGTCGCCAAGGCTATCTGGACGGGATATTATTGGTCAACGATGCATACAGATGCACGGAAATTAATAAAGGAATGCAATGACTGCCAAGTCCATCGTCCCATTCTGAGAAATCCGCAACAGAACTTAACCCCCATTACGTCTCCATGGCCATTCTATAAATAGGGGATCGACATAGCCGGACCCTTCCCGGAGGGACCAGGCAAAGTCAAGTTATTGATTGTAGCCATTGACTACTTCACCAAATGGATTGAAGCAAAGCCTGTTGCGACTATCATGGGTAATCAAGTGAAGAAGTTCGTATGGGACAACATTGTTTGCAGATTTGGCCTACCAGGAGAAATTGTATCGGATAATGAGAAACAGTCCTATGACAACCCATTTAAAGACTAGTGTGATAAACTGTGCATCCGCCAGTGTTTTGCCTCCGTGAAGTACCCACAAGCAAATGGCTTGGTCGAAAGAGCAAACAGGAGTCTGGGAGAAGGAATCAAAGCTCGATTGGATGAAAGAAGCAAGGATTGGATAGGAGAAATCTTATACGTCCTATGGGCACACCGCACGATAAAATCAAGCAATGGAGAGACACGGTTTTCACTAACATACGGCACGGAAGCAGTCATACCAGCAGAGATAGACATGCAAACACTCCGGACTGCGGAATTAGACCTGACGAAGAATGACGAAGCCTTGAAAATAAACTTGGACCTCATAGAAGAAAAAAGAGAACAAGCAACAATTCAAGAGGCAAAAGTAAAGCTAAGATGGAAAAGTACTACAACTCTAAAGTCCGAAGCACAAGCTTCAGGCCGGGGGACATGGTCTACCGTAGCAATGATGCAAGCCACACCAAGGACGAAGGAAAACTTGGCCCTAAATAGGAAGGACCATATGAAGTTACGGACTCGTTAGGAAATGGATCCTACAAGCTTAAGGATCACAAAGGAAATGAACTTTCGCGAACATGGAACATTTGTAATCTCAAGAAATGTTATATACATGAAGTGTAAGCACCCGCCCGGCATGTATGATGATCCGGAGGGTAATATTTCGATTTTCTTTATCTTGTAATGTTTTTTGAATATTAATGAAAAGTGGGGATTAGCTACCCTCACAAGTTTTAAGTCCTAAAATTATTTTTGCTTTGCAAAGATATGTCAATTGTTAAGATGCGCACGCAAGGAGCCACGCTCCGCAATTACATTATTCCGTATAATAAAGGTTGAGCAACCTCAAAATTAGCTTAGGTGTGTAAGAGGTATTGCAAACCCGGCACTGGGAGAATAACCCACAAATATTCACAAGACTATCTATTACGAACGTACAACAGTAATAATAAAAAGGTAGCAAACATCATCGTTATAAGACGGACGCGCCAGCTTCCGCATAAAAACATGTTTAATATGAAAACTAGAAACCGCAACAAAAAGGCCAACACACGGCCGCGGTAAGAAGGTAAGCGAATCACATTTCATACAGGTCGCAAACAGAAGGCCACACACGGCCGAAGCATACAAAAAGAGAAGATCCAAGTGTTCAAGATACAACTAGCCACTACAACAGACCTCATACGGTCATGGCATAAAGATAAAAGCTAAAAATGGCAACGCTCAAGCTTTGGCATGACAACGACACTCCTCATGGCCTTGTCCGTATCTTCTTCAGCATAATCTTCGACAGAGAGAGGGGTCGCGGAAGTACTAGCTTCACCCACCCAAGTTTAGGAATACAGAGGTGCGGAAACTATATCCATCATTAGTTGACGAAGAGACGCGGCATGCTTCTGGGCTCCCTCAGCACAAGCGTGGACATTCATCAAGGTAAAGGATAGGGAGGTCTCCCCGATGGCCGTTTTAGCACCAGCATGATGAATGGGAACCGAAAGCTGCTTAATGCATGGCTGTAAGTAAGCAGCTTCCGGAAGTCTAGCAAGAGGTCCGTCCAGCAAAAAGCAATCCAAGACCTCATCCATCCCGGCGTCCTTCTTGGACTTCAGCAAATCCACCAAGGGGAAGCTTGCGTCCTCGAGGGCCTTCACCGCATCAAAATAACTTACCCTCGCAGCCTTCAGGTTGTAAGCATGCACCACGGAAAGACTCCTCCCGGCGACCCCATGCTCATGGCCGGCCTCCAAGCCTTCTTGCATTCCAAAATCAACGGCCCGGCCCAAGGCATGACCCAGAATCTACTGGTACTCGAAAGATTTCAGGCATTTGAGGAGAGCAAGTTGTATTCCATGGGTCAGGAGCCACCTCCTTCCGGCCAAAAGAGTCAAGTAGGTGGGATAAAATTCCTCCTCCAGACGGCCGAAGACATCCATCACATGTGCCTCAAGCTTGGCCACATGGCTGTAAAGCTCCTGAGCCTGCTCTTCCTGCTGAGCTTCCATCTTCTCCTTAAAATCCTTAAAGGCAGCTTGCAGAGAAGAAACCTGCAAAAGTAAAAACACTTGTTTTAAAATAATAATAATAATAATAATAATAAATATATATACGCGGAGTATGGGATGCGGACATACCTCAGAGATAAGCCTGTCTCGCTCAAACGCCAATGAAGTCATCTTAGTCCCGGCCTCGGAACATGCCACCTGGGCGTCATTCAGATCAGACGCAAGGTGAGTGGCGCGGGAGTCTAGCAAGGAGATGTCATGATCCTTCTGAGTAATGGTGACCTTAAGCGCTAACACCTCCGTAAATAAAACAGACTTCTCTTTAGACAGTGTAGAAACTTGGTCACGGAGGCGGACAACCTCCGCGGTTTCAGCCTCTTTCTCCGCGAGCTGAGCCTTCAACCTAAGGATCTCTGAGTCTCTCTCCTCCAATAACTTACCGCGTGCAGCATACTTAGCCTTGAGTTTTTCTTTAAGCTCCAACTCATGCTCCGCACGGGACCTCACCTCTGACCCAAGGCATATTTGCCGCGCGGGCCCTACATTAAACTCCGTGTATAATTGGTCACAATCTATGGAACGGAGATTAGAGAAGAAGGCAGGGAGAGCAACGCGATCCACCAAGGTACGGCAGGAAAAGCCATCATCTAACAACGAGTCATTGGTAATGTTCCACCTTGGAACATACCAACGCTTTGCCTCGAAAGAGTCGAAGGTAGCAAGTTCATAGCACAGACCGCCACCTTCACAAGGGTCGTGAGGTTCTTATTCCTCCACCGCACCAAATTAAAAGGGTTGCGTGTTTGTTTCTTTTTATAAAACACCACAAGTTGTTTTGATTTCACGTGACCCTTAGATGCCATCCGCACCACAAGGGAATGGCGCCTCATTTTGTCTCACAGCCACCATGTGCTTCTGGCGGTTGGGGGGTTTTTGCCACCTACAAAAGTGTCGCGTTTTAAGGTATTCATAAGCACCAAAGGCGTGCGTTGGCAAGCAAGAGCCACCCACAAGGGTGGGTATCAGTATCTGTGTTTCAGCCAAATAAGTGGAGCCGTATTTATCTGTCTTAGCATCCAAGAGGGTGCGTTTGTTTATGGTAATACGAGACCCAAGAGGAGGTTGTTTGTGAGTTCTCCAATTGTTAAATGCACACAGGTGGTGCGTCTTTGAGGTTTACATATGCAACAACACAGCCCCCCAAAATGGAGTGACGTTCTTGGTTTCGACTTTCGAGCCCACAAAAAGGCGTGCGTTCGGACTCACGAAAAGCACACCAAGGCGTACGTTGCTAAGTATATTTTATCTGTTAAGGCGTGAGCGTTTGGATGTTTAAAAACAAAACAAAGGGTTGGCTGTTAGGATTTTGTAAAAATAACACAAATGGGGCGTTTGGATCTCAGAGTTAGGTAGTGCTAGTTTTGGTTTGTAACATGACATATGCATAGTTCGTTTTGGTTATGAAAAGCAGACATAAGAGGCTGTGATCATGGGTTATAATGGAAAAACAAGATTAGAGTGTGAGCGTGAGATGGATATGGTTTTGGCACCGAGAGGGTGGCTTTGGTGACACAAATCTCTGCCAAAAAGGGAGAATCGCGAGTAATTCTGGTTTCTTCAGTAAAAATCTATCACATAGGGTAGCGTTTTGGTTTTAATAGGGAACGCACATAGGGTGCGTTTGCGGTTTCTCTCAGAATACAGCCAAAGGGTAGTAAAATGGCGGTTCTTGGGTTGCGAATAATCACCAGGGGTTGACGTTTGGGTTTAGCGAGAAGACAACAAAGGGGTTCCGTTTTGCGGTGACTTCTAGCAAAAATGGAGCGCGCAGTTAATGGTCTTTACGACAGCAACAAAATGGTATGCTTTTGCGCGTCTCACAGCCAGACTAGGGACGATGTAGTAAATAATAACAATAACTAACAAACTATAAACACGAACACTTTAAAAAAAAATAAAACGAGCACTAAATGGTGGTTACAAAAGTTAAATAACTGTAATAATGATTATTTTGTTATAGTTTTGCATATATATAATATATATATATATAATAATTTAAACAACAGGATATTGTAACACGGTTTGTTTAGAAAGTGGACGAATAAACAATAGATTTATAAATATGAGCAAAACGTTAAACAATACCAGGAAAGGTCCATGACGAAATTTATATACTTTTTTATAATTTATTAATGATTCACTGAACAACAGCTATATATCAGAAACCGATAAGGGAACTAATAAGTTATATTTTAATAGAATAATAAAATTAATAACTTATACAAACAACTCGACCAACGAATAAGAAAAGGAGATACTTTTACAAATGAGTACGACGATTATATGCAACCGATCGTCAATAAAGACGAAGGGATTTTATTTAAAAAAATTATTATTATAAATTCCTGACTAGAAGGAGCTAAAATCATAACTTGTTGTAAAAGCTTCTACAAACAACGTGTTTTGTTTAATTCATAACATTGAGAGAACGTGCATCTACTTTTCATGCAAGGTAACTTCTTATTAACTAAATTGGTGTCGAAATTATAGGATCTTAAATTACATTTACTCACACTTATTATAATAATAACTTGCAAAGCATTATATTAACGACAACATTCAACTTTGGATGATTTATCCTTTGTTAAATATTCACGGTATGAATATATATCAGGAGGTTATTTAGCATATCTGTAATATTATACAAATATATTTACCATACTATTCGATTCATATTTATCATCTATTCTAACTTTAAAACCAACCTACCAAACTATTACAACTTGGCAAATCCAAAAACATATCAATGTGTCTCGTTGACACGTAACCTTTATCGGAAAACACCCCCAACACATTACCTAAGGCTAAGTGGGACTTAGCCGTTTAAGTTAAGCTTGCATCTTCATCGGAGTCTAAGCCCACCTTACGTCTTCAGTGATGTTGGCATATTAGTAATGACCTATCGGTCAAAATCGTATCTTCAACACTCAAGGTGATTTATAAGCACCCATGTTTAACTAGCTCTTATTACATATATTTCTCTTGGGAGTGAGAACATGCTTGTTTGCGAATAGCATTTACATGGCATGATTACAAAATGGATATCATACATTATATTGACAAGCTTCGCTATGAATCTTTACTTGACTTCATTTTTGGTACACAATGAATATAAACTTACTCTCTAAATGATTACGAGATTAGTACTTAAAGGCGAAGTTGAACCTGATAGCAACAAGTCTTACTGACCCGAAAATAAGTGTTTCTTGGAGGGGCACACCGGGTATGGGAGTACTATTCTTTAAATAACTGCCCGGTGTTCGTGATGGGACTCCTGATACGGGTATATATAGTAGATATAAGTCTAACGACTCCCACAGCATCAAAACCTGTAAATCACTTGGAAGGTGAGTCGCGAATGTTAGTTGAAAGATAGATCTATTCGGGTGTGACATCCCCGTAGGGTAGATTACGACGATCAACTAGAGCAAACGAACGTTATTATCACATGTTGGTCCACCGAATGTTATAAATAAAGATCTAAAATCGAGATAGACAATCTACACCATGTTCAGGTGATTATCTAACACTCGGCAAACTGAACGTTACAAAACTCGTCGGATTACGATTGGATTGGCGCATCCGGGCCAAACAATCAACATAACAATGAACTCTTCAACTTTTATATGTAATGTCATCGATTTCAATCTAACTTAGAGTAATCGTACACATTGCTTATCTCACACAAGAATATTTACGCGTATGCCTTGAATAAAGTGGCAATACATACTTTGAACATTTACAGGTCCAATCGTCAACATACTACATTTTATTGTGACTAGTATTGGTGGATTGAAATGGACTCGCAGTACTTTACAACTATCTGATACTTCTTAAAAATCAACGCGGTACATTTATTTGGAAGGACATACTAAGATATAAATAGGTCATGAACAATTAATTTTGATACTAGTCGGGAGACTGTAGTCACTAAACGTTTTTTAAATAATGGCACTAATGATGATACAGTGGGACAGATACATTTCAAATGGAAACTTACGTTATATATTTACAAACACCAATGAACTCCCACTTTTTAGTTGACCGTTTTAGCATATTTTTTCTCAGGTGAATTAGATGCTTGGAATTATCTGATGTACATTGAGTCTAAAACATGAAAAAGATTTATCATGCGTTTCTACTTATATACCAAATGATCAAATCACCGTTGTAGTTGCTTATTCAAGCTTTCTTTTATGGTGATGCACATGATGGGACCATGTTATATCACTTTCAAGAAATCAACGCGAGATTACTCTTTCAAACCGAGTTACATTTAGGAGTCGTATCTCTTGTATCTCTTGCGCTGTCGTATTATGAGATAACGGCCCACCGGAACACATTTCCGCTACGACACGATTTTTTTGGGGTTTTTCAGTATACATACCCTCCCGCAGTAGTACGGGATTCGGAGGCTCGCCCTGGCAGATAAATCCACAAAACGCCTTACTTTCATAGAGGAGAGTACAACATTGACAGGGAGTAGCAGAACTGTTCCGGACCAACAAGATAGAGAGTCTGCCGGCAACGATTCTGCTCTAATCCGGTAAGAGTTTTGCCACTAGTACCGGAAGCAAGGGAAGGGTGGTCCGCTCTCAACTTCTTAGCGGGAAGAGGGTCGCTTTGCTTCACCAATCTTTTCCTCTTAGTCTTTTTGGGCGGTTCCGCAACAACCTCCTCCTCACCCTCGCCTGGCTCCGCCAACTCCAAGTGTGCCTCATCAGCAGCAACATCATCAACAGCAACATCTTCTGGCCTTTTCTCGACAGGAGCAGAGACCTCCGCACCCGCGGCCGAACTACTACCCCCGGAGGCGCGAAACATCAGAGGCATGGAGCAGTGCTCGATACTCTTTAGTAGTTTCACCTGATCAGCACCCCCTTCAGAACTTCTACCGTTTGGACTTCGAGGGTCAGCGGTCTGATGAAGTTAAATAAACCCATTATCTTAAAACAACTTAAGTGATCAGGTTTTTCATAATGCAAAGTGAAAAGCTAACAAGGGGAAAATAACACCCACCCACGCCGTCAAGTACTCAAAGGCCGGATAAGATTTTTTCGTCAAAAGGATAGATACAGACTTAGACCCCACAAGGCGATACAAAGCACGTCCGATACCGTCGACAAAGGACCTTATTGGTTTATCAAGAAGTTTGACAGGCTCTCATTGGCGAGCTAGGTAAGAATCGTGGACCGGATCTTTGCTCGTAAGTACCCATTGTCATAAAAGAAACGGCAAATGGGAAATACGACGAGAGATCAACCCCAAAAATAATCTTGTGCAGCCACCGCCGAGTCTTAATACAATCCGGAAGGGCTTTGAGAAGCAAGTTGGAGCCGATGGTAGAATGCTTAGCAAAGGAGAACAACTCGTCACTATATGAAAGGAAAAGCACTCTTTAGTAGTTTCACCTGATCAGCACCCTTCTGAACTTCGACCGCTCAGACCGGGGGTCAGCGGTCTTGATGAAGTCAAATAAACCCATATCTGCAAAACAAACGTTAAGTGATCAGGTTTCATAATGCAAAGGAAAACAACTCGTCACTATACGAACGAGTGTAGAAGGCCCGGAACACAGCCACGGATGGCGCAAAATCAAGCACGCGCGTCAGAACCTCAAAATGGGATATCCGGGCCGCACCAAAAGGAGACAATTGGGAAATATGCACACAGAAGTATTTGAGAACGGCCATAAAAAACTTTGTAAATGGAATCCTATAACCACAAACATCAAAGATCCTAGTATATACGCCTACTTTACCGGCTAGGAACTCAGAAATGGTTTTACCACGCTCTGGAGCAGTGGGATAAACCTCAGTCGGAATATAAAAGCTATTACAAAAGCTATCTACCATTTCTTGGGTCATAATAGAATGTTTAGTAGCAAAGTTAGCCATTTGGGAGATTGCATGAGGAGAAGTGCAAACATGAAGTTCGAAGAACCCTAAAAAAAAGAAAATAAGTGCGGACGTGTGATAAAGATGAAAAGCTTGAAAAACTCAACAATGGTGGAAAGTAAGGTTGTGGAAAAGGAAACAGTAAAAATGAGAAGGGGTATTTATACCCTTGGTATATTTATATCTACCCACAGCCAGATGATGCCACGTGGAACCCACTTGTATGATCAACGATCAAATTTCTCCTAGTAAATAGTTAAAATAGTTGTCAATACGTCACATCAGTCAGGAAATAAAAGGACAACATCGGTCCACATCACCTAAACGTCACCGACTTAATGAGGAAGCTTCGCGGAAAAGATACGTGATAACGGAATGCGGCAAACCATTAGCAATAAAATCGAAGTCTAGCATTGATCACCGCATGCAGGACATTGTCTGCAGGCAATATCATACTAGACTGGGGGGAGTTGATGACGTATAGTAGACATACCAAGCCTCCGGGCTTGGGCCATGCTATCACTTGGGCTTCTAGGCCCAACTTAGCAGTCATGGGCTGAAACCAAACCTAATCCTGCATTGGTCATGGCCCAGACATAGCAAAAAGGACGCGGACCTAACTATAGGATACTTCCGTCCACGGAAAGCACACGCGTCTGTACACACGGTTATTACAGAACCTTACCCGACAAGGGACCCACTCTGGCCACTAACTAAACAAACGAAATATTAGGAAACCCTAATATTTTGTTCGCTTATAAAAAGGGACCTTCTGACATAATGAACAATATGATTTTCTCACTCTAATATACACACCTTCTCTCTCTACATGTTTACTTACTTTCACGCCGGAGTCTAACCGTGGGGCCCGTCCTCACGGTAAAGCTAACGGTTTATTTGGTTGTGCAGGAAATCATCACTTCTCTTGCTCTAGTACAAGATCGAACATTCAAATCATTCAAAGACCCGACACAACGAAGAATTTGGGTCCTGTATTTGATACTAACAAATATATATATTAAAAATCAAAAACTGTTCATGTGGACAATAAATGACAATAAAAAACTCAAAGTTCGCGAGTCACGAGGTCATTATCTACAAGTACTTGAGGTGATAAATAATTTACTAATACAGTATGCAGATGCTTTTCTAAGTGATTATTTTAAAAAGTCAGCAATTTCAGTTGATTATAAATATTAAAATTCTTGTATGACATTCAAATATATTGTGAGAATTTTAATTTCGTTTTATTTCTTTGGGAGTTCGCACCTAGAAACAATATATTAATGACATTCTTCTATAAAAATAAGAATATCAAGCATGTCTTCTTATCTACAGATGCTATTTTTTCCACTCTATACATATATAAAAAAGAAAATGATAGACTGTCATGCTATCATTATATATTATAATAAATATATATTCAATTATACTTAAACAAGAATACTTAAAAACGCACCCCTCACCTTAATCTAAGAAGTATAAAAATCGATCGACTCTTTAAACTTATACCATATCTTACGCTTTTTTTTTAATAAAACCAAGAACTTTATTTATCTAAATATGGACTATATATATATTATACAAATATTACATATATTATATATATATAAATATATATACTAGATATAGATAATATATATATATATTATATGATATTATATAAATATGATATAAATATATGATTTATTTGAAAAAAATCTTCATTGAAAAAGACTAACCGAATTTGAACAAGAGAATTGAGCCTAATTTGCAATGCTTCTGACAAAACCTATAATTTTTATAAAAGAAGTGAAGTTTAATATATATTTTTAAAAAACTTACGGAAATAGTCTTTGAGGTTACCGGTACGTTGCAACATGACACCCAACGACAGACAAATAGTACTTCGCGATATTGCAAAAAATAGTCCCGCGCGCTCCGCGACAGCGGGCGGGTTACGAACCTCGTATTTATAAAAAGTGAAAAAAAAACAGATGGGTCCGCTAGATCCATTTGGTAATTGTCATGTAATTGCACTTTATATCAAATAACCAACTAGACTTATCTATAATATTTAAGAAGACTCAACTATACACATTTCCGAATAGATATTTACTCAACTAGACTCATATTTAACCAATGGGTCTTAAATTGTCACCTCTAGTGTTGACATAAATAGCTTCGGGTTTTACGTAATTTTAATATTTGTGAATTTTTTTTTTTTTGAAAATGCACCTGGTACTCAAAACTAGGGATGGCAATTGAGTCGTGTTCATGTTGACATATTCGGGTTGACAGGTTTGCGGGTTAATATAACCTTTAGCCAAACACTACTCGTTTATTAATCGTGTCAAAGTACTCAACCTTAACACGAACTTGCGTGACATGTGTAACCCGCTTGTGACCCGTTTAACCTATTTAAGTAAATATGTTAAACGGGGATGAAGGTTGATGGTTTGTCGATTCAACTAGTTTAAATAAAAAAAATGATATAACGATTTAAAAAAAGTAATAAAAAATATACAAACAACTATACAACAATTTGAGTGATATTTGACCTATAATCATAACTTATTATACATAACTAAATACATCAATCCAAATCTAATATAAAATTCAAGTTATATATTTTGTTTTTCAGAGGCTTACATTCTTAAAGAGGTTTACGGGTTGACTTGTTTAACACTTACTCATCCCAAACATGACTCGTTAATTAAAGCGTGTTAAACATGTTGGCCTTTTCTTTGACGTAAACTTGTCTATCCTCAACCAAAAGATGTTT
>BQNB010152124.1:0-15814 GCA_026074375.1 Tanacetum coccineum | reverse complement strand
AAACTATTCAACCCCCCCCCCCCCCTTTCTAGTTTCCACAGGATTCGCCAATAAGTTTCAACACTTGGAGGAAATTGTGATGAAACTTTCTGATGCGGTTATTTCTGGTGGTGATAACTACAAATAAGCAAGGAGGTCAATGTTTTATTCGAAGTTGACAAAACTTGAGTTTCCAACATACCGTGGTGATGAGGATCCTATAGAATGGTTCACTAAAGTTGATCAATTCTTCAAATACCAAGACACCCCGGTAACACAAAAGGTGTCATCAGCTTCATATCATTTGCAAGGTGAGGCAAACCAATGGTGGCGGTGGTTACGTAAGGCTTACCAAGAGGAAGGGAAAGAAGTAACATGGGAGATTTTTTATGAAGAGTTGTGGTCTCGATTTGGTCCAACGGATTGTGAGGACTTCGATGAAGCTCTTTCAAAGGTACAACAAATGGGCCCCTTCGAGAATATCAAAGGGAGTTTAAGAGGTTGGGAAATCGACTTCGAGAATGGACTCAAAAGGCACTTGTTGGCACATTCATGGGTGGTCTTAAACCTGAAATTGCAGATGGCATTAGAATGTTTAAGCCAACAAATTTAAAGAATGCTACAAGTCTTGCTCGGATGAGAGATGAACAATTGAATCGATTGTCACCCATCAAGCAAGCATCTTCGGTAGGACCAACAAAAAACACCACTATGAAGCGGCTCACTTGGGACGAGATGCAAAAGAAAAGGGCTCTAGGTCTATGTTTTAATTGTGATGAAAAATTTAGTGTGGGTCACAAGTGTGAAAGGCCACAACTACTAGTTTGGAAAGCGCCTTAGACGTGGGCAATTGTGAGATGTTTGTTTATCAACGTGAACCTTGAGGTCAAGGTTCTTCTCAAGAGGAGGGTAATGATGAGTCAAATTAAAGTCATGAAAGCCATGACATGCCTACATGGGATTTGAGTTGTCACATTTATTTCTCATGTTAGCATTAGTTTAGTATCATTACTTCCTGCTTTAATTATAGGATGGTTACACCTCTTGGTTGTCATCTTTCTTTGTATTTAAACTCTATCAAATAATATGAATGGAAGAAGATTATTATTGAAGAAAATTGTGGTTCATTCTCACCCTATGAGAATACTATCTATTTTATTTTAAGCTCTGAGTCGAAACCTATCAATTTCCTAGTTTAATTATAGGATGGTTACACCTTTTGGTTGTCATCTTTCTTTGTATTTAAACTCTATCAAATAAAATGGATGGAAGAAGATTATTATCAAAGAAAATTGTGGTTCATTCTCACCCTAAGAGAATACTATCTATTTTATTTTAAGCTCTGGGTCAGAACCTATCACATATCCAAAGTAAACATGCAATAGAAATTCATGGCAAGGGCATTAGAGATAGCAACGGGGCTGGGAATATCAAGGATCATATTTAACTTCCCTATTTCTCACTCCCTATCCCCACCCCCATTTCCATCGAGGAATTGTTTTACATCCCCATCCCCATCCCCAATAGGGATCGGGGATCCCCACGGGGATTCAAGGATTTTCTATTTTTAAGAATTGAACATAAATATTATATAACTAATCAGAAATATAATGAATTGACCTATAAATTGTTTTTAAAACATACATCGTACATAGTTGGACTAATTAAATATGATTTGACTTTATAGCATCGTAAATATTGAAACATCACATATAATATAAACATAAAGTGCATCAAATGTGTGTATTCGGAAAAAAATATTGATTGAATAATATATGTTGTCAGTGCTTAACATTTTAGAAGTATATGATTCATAAAATATCACAAATACATAGAAATATACTTCAAGTATAATACTTTTCAATACTTACTAACATATGCATATACAAGTAAATGTAGTATTAATATACAAATAACTTTTTGCATATTTATACATTAAAAAGTTCAGGGTCGGCGATTATGTTATCCCCATCCACGCCCCATCCCTGATTTCATAATTAGAGGATTCCATATCCCCATCTCCATCTCTGGTCAACTCGAGGGTTCCTCAGTCAAATCGAGTTTGGGGATCGTGTCCCCATTGGGTACGGGTTTTTTTCCATCCCTTAAGGGAATACTGCATGGAAACATCATGCAAGGAACATCTTTGAGGTTGGGAATATGACCCGGTTGAGAGTAATATTGGGCCGGTGCAAAAGGGGCTGAAGGATACTGTTGGGCCAGTGCAATACGGGTCGATATATATGAATAAGTTTAGGCCTGTGGTGAGTAATAATTATGTTGGGCCGGGTGAGGTAAGTTAAAGCCAGGTGGACAATTATAGTGTGAAAACTGTGAGCCAGTGGGGCTCGTATGAAGAGCAATAGGAGAATGCATGATAGTGGTTGTTTGCACAGTATAGTTACCACATGACATATCATTAGTAGAAGTCCCATTAATCCCAAGTTTGGCCAAAAGTGTTTGTTGGGTTTTTTATCAAGTTCATCATATCATTATGAGACATATCCTATGATGACTTTGCACTAGAAGAAGAATTACCATGCACCCCGTTATGTAGGAATTTGCAATACTCTCCAAAGCGACAAGAACCTTTATTGAAATTAAAACAAGGCTTATGTACCTTTTTCGTAGTAACATTAGAACGCCGAGTAGAATTACCGAAATTAGCCAATAACACCATAGGGGAAGAAGTAGAATCAAAGGATGTAGTTGGTGCCCGGGACTTCAATCTCATCTCCTCCGTAGTGAGCATAGAACGAACGGTCTTGAGATCTGGGAAGGGTTCCTGATGAACAATGATACCGTATACATAGTCATATTTGGCGGGTAATCCCTCAAGAACAGTATTGACCACATCCTCATTGCTAAGAGGTGAACCAAGACTAGCTAAGATAGTAACAAAAGATTAAATCTTTTGAAAATAATCACCAATACTCAACTCACCAAGCTTCAAGGAGCGTAACTCCGCTTTCAAGGAAATAAAACGAGCACGCTTATTGTCATGAAAAATGTCGGCAAGGATGTCCCAAGTTCCCTTAGCCATTTGAGTTCAACTACAAGGCGTGCTTGAAGGGTTTTAGAGAGAGTAGTTAATATCCAAGAAAGGATAATCAAGTCAATATTTAACCATTCTGCCGTAGGAGGCACCGGATCACTCGTGGTTGCCGCAACATTAGATTTTCCCAAGATGTGTTCCAAAAGATCATCACTGCGGCAAAGGTTTTGAAAAAAATATACCAAAGATGAATAATTCATCTCGACAATGTCTAATAGAATAGGAACACGTGTAGTGCAGTTTGTAATTGACATGAGTTTATCCGAGAGTGAAAGAACATGTGTAGACGTAGCACCGGAAATTATGAAGAATTAGGGTTCAACACAAAATATTGTAGGGTTAGGGTTTGTTTATTCGTGAACAGCAACAATACTCCAAAAACGAAGACGAATCCTGAACAACAACAAAGAAGAGAAACGTATCTAAAATAACCACATGTAACGGATCACACGCCAACTGGTTATCACAAGAACCAACCGTTAGCTTCAAACGATAAATAGGTCGAATGGTTATCACTAGAACCAACGATCGACACAAACAAAAAACTAGAGGAATTTTAGGGTTTAAGAAACAAGAAGATTTTTAAGGTTTAGGATCGTGAAGGTTTGGCTGATGCCATGTGGAATGGTAAAGTCATATATCAATAATATTATGAACGAGTACGTATATAGTAATGGAACCCTAACAAATACTATCGTGGGCTTAGCCCATTACAAACAAATACACACGACTAACACCAACTTGTCTAGAAACTTACTTTTTAATCCCAAAAAAGCAGATAAATAAGCATTGTATTAACCCAAACACTTCAAACTACATAAAGAATGAGCAAATATGAAAAAAAGTAATTCCAAAGACCTTTTTAACTTATTAATTTAGACATTTAATACAACAGGAAAGGAGCTACGTTTAGGTTCGAGTGGGCCATGGCCAACCAAAAACAATTTACAACATCACTAGCAGTCTAGCATTACGAATTTATTTTGGTATAGATAAAAGTGACATATACCAAAAATTGTTTTTGACTCAAAATTTTGTATAATTATTACCCTTATATTTTAAAGAAATAGGTGATTACTTTTATAAAATATTCTAAATAATATAGATAAATATGTATAGAAAAATATATCTAATTTATATAAACTAAAGAAGTCATTTGTATTTTCAGACGAATTGTTATGTTTTATTTTAGCCCACCCGAGTGATAAATTATGGCTCTGTCATTATACTACAGTATCAAATTTTTATTTCACCATTGTTAGCAAAAAAAAGTTAACCCTTAGGACTCAGTTTATAAAAATCTGTAGTAGAATCACAGGCAAATCCTAATTCCAAATCAAACACCATCTCACAGTAAAAGACGATGTTTGGCTTAATGTTTAGATGTGGGTTTGGAAAGATTTACATTGAAAATTTTGTTTATAAGTTTTTAATTTGAGATAAAATGATAATGATGGTGGTGTGAAGGAGATGTTGTAGAAGGAGGTGTTTTGATTAGGGTGCTTTTTTAATCGATAAAGAGAAATGTCAAGGACTATGTTGGGTGTTATAAGAGCGCTATGTATGTGAGCCAGTTCGTGCCATCTCAACGTCATGTCAGACTGGCACACAACTCACTCACATACTAAAAAACACCTGGTATCATGGCATGCCATTTTTCTCGTTTTTTATTATTTTCCTTTTTCATTTTTTCAAACAAACTACCTTTTATTCATTAAAATAAAAATCCGAATTACAATGCATGAATAAAGAAAATATACAAAATTTCAAACATGAGGGTTTTTAAAAGATATTTATAATGAAGTCGAATGAGATGAAGGACGGATCATTTCCTCCCTCGTCTCATTTGGCTTCATATAAATATCCTTCAAAAAAACCCCGTGTTTAAATTCAACATTGAAATAAAAAATACAAATTACGATACGATACGAAAACATAAATCATCCTATTTGCTTTGTTTGTGCATCCAACGGATTTTGTGACTATTATTATCTTGTATTTGTGATACACAAGTCAACAACGTTTTCTTAACCTCGTAATCTCTCCACGCTTCATCGTCTAAAAACTTCTGAATCACAACACGCCTTTCTGGCAAAATGTCTTTGCATTCCGCATATTGTTTTTTCAAATCTTCTTTTGTCGCCATTGCTTGCTCAAACAACGTGATTACGCCCATAATAGCTTCCTGACGAGCCGCGTCGTCTTCGTCACATTGTTTCTGAACATACACTTGGATTTCTTCAACGACATGGAGGAGAGAACAAGCCATTTTTGATATAAAGAATGAGGTTTTGAAAAAGAAGTGTGAAAATTTTAGTTAAATGATGTATCATTTATAGAGTGTAAAAAGTTTTTTTAATTAATTTTTTTAAGACGGCATTTTGGTTTGAAAAGGAAAAGATACAAAAACTGGCATTTTGGTTTAAAAAGGGAAAAGATACAAAAACTGGTGTGAGCCAGTTTACTAGCGCCCAAACTGGTGCAAGCCATGTACGGTATGGTGGCGTGCCACTGGCGGCGAGAGTTGGTGCTAAATGGGCATGCCAACAGGACTGCGCGGGTGGTATGCTAATATACCTAGCTCTCTAAGGAGCTTAGACTAGAAATGTAAAAAAGACGATAAAACCCTTGCAGCTAACAAGATTATTAACGAACGTTAATGTTTTGATCCTCAGTGAAGCAAAATCAAGATGTGTTAAAAACTACGAGTGTAATTTCGTCGATCTTAAGACTAAACCCAAACTTCGAAATAGCTGAGAAACCAGAAGTGTAATTTAGTTGAAGTTATGTTAGATCTAGTACGGTAATATACCAATTTTGACTAGTAATAGTTGGCCAATAGGGGTGCCCTTCCTGACCTATTGAATGATCAAGCCTGATTTGAGGTCGATTATAGGCTTATAGCTCGGTCTAGTTAGGCATGGGAAACTCTAGATTCTAGTTTCTAAAATAAGGTCCTTAGTCCTTACATAAATATATTTGGGAAGAAGCTAGACAATACCATTTTGAACTGGATTCAGATATAGAACTAACCATTCACCAAGTCATGGTGGTCCTAAAGATTTTATGAAGCTTGTCCCAAGGGCCTGGATTACAATCTTTACAATCACTTATAACTTCTCAGCAGCCATATAACGACTAGATTTAACTCCTTTCTTACTCACATGTATAAAATTGAAATAAAAAGTAAAAATTATCTTAAGAGATATTTTCCTTTTCGGTCACGGCGACCATGAATTTATTTTGAGGATTAGATATCTCAAGGCATAGACTCGCTTTATAGTTTATGTATGTAGGTCATTACAAAATTCACATGTATATTGTTCATGGGTTTTTATTAATTTGTTGTAAGCAAAACTAATGCATTTCCACTTCTACTAGATCGATTTTGATTAGTATAATTCTAGTTTTTGCACAGAAGGATGAAACTTATTGGCAAAATTCATAGCAACTCATAAAGAGAAATGGTGATATAAAATTATACATATTAGGATTCACAAGAGAAAAATAAAGGTGAACCTATATCGGGGAATGACATTATAAAATAACACCGTAACGAATATGGTGGTAAGTTTTGTATATTACATTGCTAGGTTATTTGATGAAGACGTCCGACAGCAAGCGGAGACTCATCTTCAAAACAGAAAGTCACAAACTGATAACTCAATGTATCATACGGGATAAACCAAAGTATCCCGAACTAGGATAAACCAAAGTATCCTTTTTTATACGGGATAAACCAAGGTATCCCGAACCAAGATAAACCAAAGTATTATCTTTTCATACGGGATAAACCAAAGTATCCCGGACCAGGATAAAGTAAAGTATCCTTTTTTTTGATAGATTTTGAAACAGTGGAAAAATTTTAGGGTTTTGTTTTTAGGGATCGATGGTATTGATTGTGGAGAGGCTTAGGGTTTGGTTTATGTTACCATGTTACACATTGAATAAACCCGTTGGTTATGATTTATTATTAAGCGACAATTTATAGAAATTACATGAGATTGAACCCTAACGGACCCTAAGCCCATAAACGGGCTTGGCCTGCTAACAGTGGCGGAGCCAGGAAATTCGATCACGGAGGGCATCAAGCAATAAGAAGGTTTTTCGTGTAGCTTTGAAAAAATCGGGTCGGGTACTTAGTTTTAATAAAGGCACAAAAAATGCTCTATTTCAATACCATTATTATAGACTAACAATAAACAAAAAATTATACCTACTAGTATACAAATTATATCAAAATACTTGTCATTTAATGCGACTATCTGATCAAAACTATAACCCTTTCAAAAGAAGCTATGATATATCGCCAAATAGTTACAATTCAAAAAACAGTGACGGAAAAACTTATAAATTTATCATGTTAACCCTCTCAAAATATGACGATTCTACCCGTTTTAAATTTTTGTAGTGATAACTGATAAGCAATAAAGTATCAAATCATACCACAATTTCTACATACATACATGTAAGTTATACATAAAACTTAGAGATAAAAAGTTAATAGGCATGTTATCTAGTAATAAATATTCTTTGTAAATGAGTATTCTTATATCAAATTATCTCACTACCCATGTGACTTAAGTAGCCCCACAACCTAACCCCATCTATTCACACTCTCTTCCTTCACCTTCTCTCTTCTAGATAAACTTTTCACTTCCATTGTTTTCGATGAACAATGCTGCCGGAAAAACCATTTCTACATAAAGGGCTTCTGATTTTTGAAAACCTTGAAAGTGTAGAGGGCACTTTCACAAATTGCTTGAGGGCACTAGTCCTATTTTTTAATAATATCAATTTTTTTCTATGTATTTTTGGGTATCCGTAAAAGCTTCGTTGGGGGCAACGCCCCCCACTACTTAACATATGGCTCCGCCCCTGCTGCCTACTAACCTATCCTCTAATACTCCCTGCATTCTGAGCGGTGAATTCACGAAAGCTCGAAATGGAGCAGAAAACAAAATAAAACATTAAACCTAGCCATCTAATATTTTATTCTTCTAAGTAAGTAAGTAAGTAACTCCCAATACCGTCTTCCACGGGTTATGAGTCCCAATACCGTCTTCTACAGTGTATGGGGGAGGTTGAGATGTAGACAGCCCTACCCCTACCAAAGGTAGAGAGGCTGCTTCCGGTTCTACCAAAGATAAAAAAGGAACTCCAGCCTTGTAGGGGGTGAGGATCGAACCCTTGACCTCTCTCTCAAGAGGCAAGGGTGTTAACCACTTGATCCAACCCTACTCTAATATTTTATTCTTCTGATCTACTTAAAACGTAAAACTAGAACAACTTCCAAGCGCCTCTCAGATTGCAAAATGCTACAATAGGAATGTGATAAATCAAATCAAGCGAACGCATGACACGTCACATATCTCGCCTATTCTGTCATGGAGTTGTGTTTGCTCGTGTGGTGTCTAGGTAAAGACAATTACGTAAACGAATTTGATCTACAACAAAAAAAAGCCTGGAAAGTCAACACTTTTGTGCACGTCTATTACAAAAGTGGGATATAAAGAACAAATTTACTCACGCTCATGTAGCCTTTAGCACAAAAAAAAGCACTATGATTCTAGCATTTTTTACAACTTCTATATTTAGTAAGAAGACCTATGGATTTTTGAGTTTTATTTTTAAAAGAAGAGAAAGGAAATGGAAAGAAAATCAAATTTTATTTGAGTTTTAAGTTTTTTCATGAAAAAAAGAAAAGAAAAAAAAGGAAATTTTGATTAATTTCTCTTAAAAAATGGGATGATTTTGAAATTAATAAATACAATTACTTAAATGGCCTAATATAAAACATAACTTTTATATACAACAAAGGGTATAAGTGCAAAATCATTTGTTGTCTCTTTTTTCTCTCTCCTAACTTAGAAATACGATAAACAAAAGTTAAATTTCATTCTTCTTGTCTGCTCAATTTTTGTCTCTTCTCTTCTTTGTCTCATTTCAAAACTCGTAACAGAGACAAAAAACAGATTTTAATAAGGGTTAACAAGAGGCAGTTTAGGGTGGTTTTTGGTTAAAACCTAACCTCGAACAAAAAGTTTGGTTTTTGGTTTTTTAAAACCAAACCCTCTCACCAAAAGTTCGGTTTGGTTTTTTGTTGTTCGGTTTTCAAATGTTTTGGTTTTTTCATTGGACAAAGTCATTTTATACAAGTTTAAAATCACTTTCGCAAATAGTTACCTGGGGAGTTTAGACAAAGTCATTTAAAATACGTAGTATAAATATTTATCAAAGATGTAAATACGATTATGATGGTATCGGAGTCGTCTCATGAATTTTTGAAGTATAAAGCGAAATATGAAATGAGACACTTTCGACAATAATTTTTTGTTATTAATTTAAATAAATTAAGGGACGTGTCAATTACTAATTATATCACAAGTTCAGATATCTGAAATTTGTGATGATGATTTTATGTTAGACTTATTATTTTAGCAAAGTTTTTTCAATTCGTATATTCGAAATTTCGGATAACAGGTTTATATATCCGAATATCCAAATAAAGAACTTTTATATGAGTTCAAAAACTTACATTTCATAAAACCCAACTTTTTTAAAAATTTTGATCACCCACACAACCTAAACCAATAAATCCTAGATACTAAGTTGAATTGGTCCAAGGCTCGTAGATTCGGTCCATTACACAACAACCATTATATATATTATCACTAGAGAAGCGTTGACTTTTGCAAGTTACTGTTCATTTTAAGCACTGGAGTTACAGTGCTATAGTGTTGGGACAAAAAGAAGCCCAAAAATTTGGGCCGACCCAATTAGGTTTTTTTTTTTTAAATTGTTGGCACAAAATAGAGAGGAAAATTTTTTTACAAAAGTACCGACGCATTCAGATAAAAAAATACCCGCGGTAACATTTCCGAATTGACTTAAACAGTGTCATTTTACACCATGAGACCAAAAAAATAAATTCGCAAAAAAAATAAAAAATAATAAAGTAATAAAAATAATAAAATTTTAACGTCACGCAACAACGCGTAAGACCATAAAAAAAACCCGCGCGAAAAAACAAAATAAATAAATAAATAAATAAAAATAAAAAATTAACGCCCCGCAACAACGCGCGAAAAATTAACACCCGCAACAACGCGCGAATATCTTTGCTTGTTATACATATAAAAACATGATGACAAATATATAGTGTCATGAACGTGAGCATGAACGTTGCTATTACATAAACACGAAAATATATGCAAGTCACATAAAATGCAACACATATAACTCGTACTATTCGTGCATTCCCGTTTTATAAAACACGATAAAACTCACATTAGCAAGTCCAACATTCGTCAATCAAAATTATACTTTTTTGATTAGTTTGTACTTTGTACACTTGGCTCTTTAACTAGCATCTTGACACATGAATGTGCCATCCAAATTACAACTTGTTAGCTCTTTATATATGTCATTTCCCATCTTGGTCAAGAAGATAATATCTTGATTCCTAAGTTTACTGGAAAATCATTTTTAAACCCACATTCATCACATGTATAAACCATTATATTATAGTATATATATAAAGAGTGAGATTTCTATCCCGAGGCTCATTAAATGTCCTTAAATGCAAAAATGCATTAATGGCCCGATTCGGTGAAGCCGGTTCTGGCGGGTCACCCGTTTTTTTTAATTATACCTTACCACACCATCCACAGTTTTAGAAAAACCACACACACAAACCCACCGCCTCCCACATCTCCCACATCTCTCTCAAATCCGATGAACCAATTCAGAATCTGATGAAAGCGAAAGAACAGTCTATGAAGAAAGGTAAATAAGACAGAAATCCCTACACAAATATGGCACCAACGGGGTGATAATGAAGAAAGATGTTGTTTGTTTTTCAGGTATGCAAAAATTACTACTCTTCCTACAATTAACAATACGTGTGGTAGGTGTACTCTATCTTCAATGCACTCCAAGTGTTTGTGAAAATGCCAATTCAATATTTTGTAGAAAATGATCTTAGTTTTTTCCCTCTTCTGCTATAACTAATTATTATGGGTTATATACTTCTGGGTTTATTTTGGAAATGATATATTAGGTTTCATTTACATATGTTTTGTGTTGTGTTTTTGACTTTCAGCAACAAAAATATATGAAGCGGCAAGGTGGCTAGAAAGTCTATACGTGTCATAGTTGTACAAGATTTAATGACCGAGCCGCCTTCAGAACAGGTAGGCACTAAAATAATTTGCAAGCTTATAATCTTTCTGGAAGTTTTAGTTTTTTTTACCTTTCTATGTGGTGAAAATTTGCAGGTGATATTTGGCTTCCCGACATGGCGCTGAAGGGTGGGTCGATCTTGGTAGGCTACTGACATGGTTTTCGTATCATTCTTTGTTCCATTACTTTTACCCATTTTGTATCAATTTTAGTTGGTGAGTAGATATTGTCCATATATGTAGCCGTTCAACAACAATTGTTACATGGAAGGTGTCTGGAATTGCTTATTACACGAGTGCACGAGTGATTGTTGTAGCTTATTAGTAAAAAACAAGACATTAAGTAGCATCCATATTTGAAAGAAGTGAGGTTTAGTGTGCGCATTTAAGTGTTTGAATGCTTTATATATGATGTATGGATGATAGCGGTAGTACTCTTAGTAAGTAAAATGAGTTGGTATTTAAGCACAAACTACCTACGTAGTGAAAAGCATAAATTTAAAATTTTAGTGTATCGAATTTGGTGTATTAATCGGTGTTAAAATGAATTTGTCTTGAGCATCAGTTTTTTATACTTAAATGGAGTGATATACTTTTTGGTGCCATGTTTAGAAATTGTTGATACAAATAAGCGAGAATGGGTAAAAGGGAGTGGAGAAAGTAGTGCAATCCAAAAGCTGCCAGAAGATCAACATTGAGGAAACAAGTATCAGGTGGGCATACCGTAACTTAGAAAGAGTCTCAATTTTTTGCCTAAACTCTTGAATTCCTTGATTAGAGATAGATTCGGAACGTCTTATTGCAACCGTGGTGGTGCTGCTATTTTCAATCTTAATATGACCTTCTATTTTACTTCTTATGCAGGGCTTATGAAATTGTGGCGCGAAGGTCTGCTACACCTAAGCAGGATATTATTGTTCGAGGTAATTTCGTGCTTATTTGTTTCGCTTGCATTTTTGAATGGTTCACACAGTTGGAGATGAAAAAGGGGTGTGTGGGACTGCTAATTAAAAGTGGTGTTCCAAACTGCTTTTCTAACTCAAATGTCATCAAATAACCAGTTTAGATGCGCAATCACAAACGGACTGAAAACAACGAATCTGTTAGATTGAACTGTACTGCAGCCATCTAATTTGATAATCGATCCTAAAACAAGCAAACCCAGAAACTTTTTTGAAATTGTTAATTTTTAAGTTGCGTATGTGCGTATGCTTATAAGTCAGAGCACAACTGATGCTATCAAACAGCAACATGATTCTTTCCTATATGTCATGATTATTGACCAAGTTAGTGCTTTAAATTCTAAGCTGATTTTAGTAATTGTCTTAATTTTGAAACACTAATACGGCTTTCTTATCGACAAGTCTATGTATTTTCTGTGACATCACTTGCATTATATAGTGGGAATGCCCTTAAAAAATTTGACTACAAAAAACCAATCTTCTCCCATACTCCTAATAGCTTATCAACAGGTCATCATGATGATGACAATACTATGGGAGGGTCGGGTAGCTCCACACACCGATGCTTAATTTATATGGCCTGCCTCAAATACAGTCACTTTATCCATTGTATTGTAGTAAAACCATATCAGTTATTTGCAAAAAAACAGTCAATTCTATTTTCGTAAGTAACCCATTTAACTTATTAAGTTTTATTTTATCTAGATTTTGTTTAATTGTTGTTTTTATGGAATTGAAGATAAAGTTTGTGTCTTTTTAATGATGTAGTTGGGTTAGTTTTAGATAATTCTAATTTTTTAGTGGTTAAGTGATTTTCTTAGATTTTGTATTTAGTATTGTTTTGTTTATTGGATTAAGAGGGTGTTTGTAAATTGGGATCGTGGTTTTGGAAGTGATTATCGGATCGTTGCGATTTCGTGATCGTATTAACAATTAAGAAAACTAATCATTTAGAGGTGGGTTCGGGTTAATATCGTGTTAGAGTGGGAGTAAAAATGATTAACAATATCTTACTGTAAGGTTTTAAAAGAAACAACTACGTGTAGTAGTAGGCTGCTAATAGTAAGGAGTAAAAAAACAATTGCTAGCAGCTAACAAATATGTTGTAACAAGTACATAGCAACTAACAAGTGATTTAAAAATTTGACAGCAGCTAACAAGTGATTAAAACATTACATTTAAATTTTAAAGCCAAAATAATTCTATTATGTATGACTCACAAAGACTTATATCACAAAAACAAAACAATATGTTGTATATAAATCACAGAATATATTACAGTAGCGTCTTTAGTGTTAGTTTTATCAAGAAAACAAGTAATCTCAAACACATTAATATAGAGTGAGATAAACAGTTATCTGATTATCCGAACCTGATTATTTTGACCCTTAATGATCGGATAACTAGAATCAGTCCTACCAAACACATACATTAGAAACTGCATCTTTGCGGGTTGAAAGCGCAATAATAAGGTTTTAGAATGTAATACAAAGCCGCTCAGTACCCCCCCCCCCCCCCCCCCCCCCTCAAAACCTCGCACATTCAAGTTTTATACTACTTACTTAAGAATCACTATTTCAATCTTCTGCTTATGTATCTCTATATGCCAATGTGTTTGTTTAGAGCGCTTAACCACCATAAAATGCTAAGAGTAAATTATATAAGAACTATCAGTTTGTGGTGGTCTATTCACGACCCGTACTAGAAAAGGCGTTTAAAAGACAATGATAATACAATGTTATATGTTTTCTTAACATTTTTTAAGCTGTTCTTAAAATATTAATGAATGTTTGTTTTAGGTTCAATCAGCCGCAAACACGTTGCCAGAGAATGTTGAGAACACCCCAGAAGTTCCAAAAGAAGTAGAGCCATCACCACCTACCCTAGAGCCAGTGAAGGAGGAGCCAACAAAAGAACCCATGGTGGATGCTCCTGCACCAGCGGAGCAACCACGAACCACTGAAGTCCCAGTTGAAACTGAGACTAGAGTGGAGGAGCCAGTAGAAAAAACAATGGTTGATGCTTCTGCCCCAGCTGAGGCACCAGCTACCGAAGCCCAAGTTGATACCGAAACTAAAGTTGTAGAGGAGGCAAAAGAAAAAACCATGGTCGATGCTCCTGCCCCAACTGAGTAGCCACCAACCATTTCGAATTCACCCCCCCCCCCCACCCCCCCCAGTTATTATTTTTTTTTTTTTTTTTTGAAACCGAGACTAAAGTGGCAGAGGAGCCAAGAGAAGAAACCATTGTCAAAGTTTCTGCACCAACTGAGGAAGCACCAACCACTGAAGTCCCAGTTGAGACCGAAACTAAAGTGGTAGTGGAGCCTACAAGTCAGACTTTCATGGGGACATTTTCTTGAGAGTAATCAGGTCCGATTAATAATAAAAGTATTAATTATATGATAAGCTTATGGAGAAGTTTCAAACTAAGCTAGCTTACAAAACATAAGACGAAAACCAAATAAGCCATACTATATAAGGTAGCAGAAACTTTATTTTGAAACTTTTTATACGCTTATGATGTCATATTACGGTAGCCGAAAGTTTCACATGAAGCTACAAAAACTACGCTAAAGAACATAAGTCTAAAATCACATAAGGCATACGCCTGCTATATAAGTCAAAACAGACACCCCCTATAAGGGGTTGGTTGTTTAAGTTTATATAGCGGGCTTATGGCTTATTTGGTTTTCGTCTTAATCTCATTTTCTTTCGCTTATTACGAAGCTTTTCACCAAACATCTTAAGCAGGTGTTCAGCTTATAAAACGTAAGACGGAAACCCATTAAGCCGTAGTATATAAGCTAGCAGAAAGTTTATTTTCAAATTTCCCAGTTCCCACCTGTTTGACTCGCTCAAAATTTTGGCCTATTCCAAAACTGAAATCGTGCGCTTTAAAATACGAGCATAAAAAAATAATTCTAAATTTATGTTCGTTGACATTAATATGCAGACTACACCATAATGATCATTCCTATGGTATAAAGCAACAATAACGGTCATTTTTCAGGCTGTGATTCCTCAGGTTGATAAGCTTTTGTCAAAGGGAGTAAATGTGACGGTATAGAATGAGAAAACAGACACACACGGTCTGTAGATCAAGGTAAACAAATGATTAGTGTAGCTTCAAGCCTCTGCTCCTGTTGTTGTTTTGAGTTTTTTTGCATCTTTTAATACGTTGATATAAGCCCCTAATAAATATTTGAATTTGTTGAATATTTTTGTGTGTCCATGGGCTAATCTATCAATTTTCTATTCCTAATTTTTGCAGGCTCCAAGATGCAGATTTTGTTAGGCGTGTTGAAGCTGGAATTCGAGCGTAACTACGTGCTCCCTGCAGGTTAGGCCAATCATTATCCGTGAACTTATGTCCTTTACTCATTTTGTATTTTTCCACACAAAAATAATATGTGGTTATTGCATATGTAGCAGCTAAAATCATTGGTATGTGCTTAATTACACATACCATTTTCCATTATAAACGGACTTAAAAGACTAAAAACATACCAATACATTGTATTTGTATGTTTTGCATTTGTATTATGCAGGAAACGGATATTCAAGAAAAGGAACAAAAAGAAAGCCAAAAGCAAACAAATCCAAGCACGGAATAGAAAGGACAAAGTCAAAAGT